>VYZV01019491.1:16902-123165 GCA_013401275.1 Pandion haliaetus
ACTTTTGTTTTGGTCATTAAAGAGGCAGCAAACCGTAGGCTTTCCCTGGCATGGGAATGAGCAGCTGAGGAAGGGGAAGAGCTTCTGGAGAGGTGTTGAACTGCAGTGCAAGCAGCACAAAGCTACACGCTGTTTGTGTCAAGAGGCTTGAGAGTTTCAGCTGTGAAGATAGTCTTGTCTTCCCACCTTACCACACATTCTCTGTTTGCTCTCTTGATGCAAATCTCTTTATTGCATTAGCCGTACAAAAATTGTGTTGCTTCTGTAAATCCTTTAGCTGTTCTGTTCTTTCTCCTCCCAAATTAATTTCCATTTTAGGAGAGTATCTTTCTTAATTATGCTTGATACTCAGTAAAGAGATCATGTTTTGTCATGTAAGATTGCGGTCCAGGTTTTGTTCTGGCTGAGCTGGTACAAATCTGGTGCAACTTCGCCAGTGTCGGTGCAGCGTCTTTTGTGGAAGAAGTCAGTTTGAGTAGCCAGGAGCAGGGTATCAATCACTGTGCAGAGATACCAGCTTAAAGAAAATAATAGTGAAGACTGATGTAGGTTTTATTGGAATGCCCAGACTTCTGTTACAAGATACAGAACTAAACATATGCTAAAGGCCAAATAAGTACAATAACTGCAACAGCATATTTCCAAGAAAATTGTCTTGTTGCAAAGGAACATGGACTGTGAATGGGCTTTATGGCATCTGCATACTTAATACAGGCTCTATTGGTAGTTATCAGTTACAATAGTCCATTTGTTTTTAGATTTCTGAAGTTATTTTTTATAACTGTTTGGGGGAGTAGCGTGTAAAACAGGGCAGCATGTAGAAAGCTAAAACTCCAGCCAAAAGACACCTCCTTTTTGTGTCTACGTGTTGCAGCTGTCTATCTCTTGGCAGCAGGCAGCCTGTGTAGAATGTGAGGTTTTAGCACTGAAGCGTGGAAGAGTGAATTAAGGAGTTCTGAACTTAAAACATTCTTCTTTTCTAGGGAATTTTAGTCCTCACCATTGCTTAGTTATTTGGAGACTATTTGTAAGATTGTTTTGTTTCTTTGACTCCTTATATTCACAATATGATAAACTGAGACAGGTCGCTAACTCTTCAATTTTCTCAGTTATTCAACAGTTTAGTAATCAAATGATTTGGAGTCAGTTGCATGGATACCCAGCTGGGAGAAAATACAAAAAAGAGCATGCGTGTTATTTTTTTATGGGGAGGAGAGGAGGAAAGGGGAGATTTCAGTTTTTCACTGTGAAATAGACTTTTGTATATGCCACATAAGTGTTTTGTTTAGGGATGTCAGCACAGTACATGTTGTTTCTGCATAAACTATGGATAGCATCATAACACCTAGAGCATAGTTACACCTTTTAATCTCCCCTTGTTACACCTGGAAGGGCAGAGGATTTTGAGAAATCAGCCAGGGTAGCAGCTCCCCTCCAACAACCTGACACTATGAGTATTTGCATTTCCGAGTAAGTAGATGCACGCTTTTGTACCAGGCAAGCAAACTGACGAGGGAAAGGTGTAATAACACATGGTGAGGCTTTCTGTTAAAGCCTATTTTTTTAAAAATACATTGTGCATTCAGTTACGCAGGTATTGTCAGAACAGAGGGTGGAAACTGCATCCCCGGTGCTCCAAGAAATGGGATTGAGGTGATGAGCTCCATCTCCCTTGCAGACTAAACCCTTGCGTTTTGCCCAGGCTTTTCATTATTCCAGCCTGGTCTGGGATATGGTTTTCCTTTCAGCTGAGACATTGTTCTGCTGTAGTTGTTGCATCCGCGGTAGGCAGGCAGAGAAAGCTGGCACGGGCAGTTTCATAGACCACTGGTAGTACTGCTGCCTTGCTGGTGAGGGGCTGGGCTTCTCTGACTGAAAAAGGTATAGTTAAAGTTGTTCAGCTTTTGTGTGTGTGGATGAAACCTGACTTTTTGCTCCATGGAAGAGGTTAAACCTTTCCAAAACACATGTATGTTTTAGCATGCAAAGGCCATGTGGTGCTTCAGCAAGTTTCAGCTTTTTTTTCTTTTCTTGGTTCCTAACTTTTGCACAGCTTGTAAGCCCTTGCCTTTTGGGAGGCTGGTATTACAAGGAGTGGAAGTCATCCCAGGGAGAGGAAAAGGACAAGCTAACCTTGGCACCTGGGGCCTGGCTATTATATTGCACTTCCTCTGCGGGGCGGCACGGGGCGCGGGGCCGGCCGGAGCGATGTTCTCACAGCAAATGGAGGAAGTTGCTCTAGCAGAAGCAGTGCTTCTGGATCTCCTCTCGCCTGGGGGATGGGGCAGGGTGGTGAAAGAGGGTTACACAAAGCACCGAGGTGGGGAAGGAAAAAAAAAAAAAAGAACAACCCTCATCCCTCATCTACGTGCGGAGCTCAACAACCTTTTCAGAAAACTGAATACTTCGGGGAGGCCGGGAGGGGTTGGGGAGCAGAGGTTGTTTCCCTGGCTGCTGCTGGCGGGCGGGAAGGTACCACGGGAAGGAGCCGGGGAAGGATGGAGGGGGACGGCCGCTCCTCTCCCTGGTTGCTGACTAAACAGTTATGTCAGCTGGCAGTCGGCGCGGCCTGGGGATTTGTGATATAGCTCCTGGAGGGTGGGGGTGGCTGTGCGGGGGGNGGCTGGCCCTGCAGCAGCAACTGCTGCTCTTGCTTCTCCGCCATGCTCAGGGCAGGCAGGGCTGGCTGCGGGCTGTGGTGTGACCCCAGAAATTTTTTGCGGTGATGCCCGAGCAAAGGGGACGCGCGTGCATCTGCCATCCTTGTTTGTTTTAAATGCCGGCACGGTGCCTCGAATAGCAACCCCAGCCCGCTGGAAGGCTGTGCTGTGCGGGAGAGCATTCCCGTCTGACTGGTACCCGTGCCTTCCTCGCCCGCTGAGTCAGGGCCCTCCGGAGCACACGCCTCTGCCAAAATAGTTGGAGCCTATTGCTGGGGCACGAGGAGCGCGCTTCCGTCTGAACTTGGTGCTGCTTGCAGATGCTCGGGGAGAGGGCAGGCCTACGGGGCAGAGCTGCGTATTTGTGCCACTGCCGGGCTCTGGCTGGAGCTCGCGGTGATGGTGCGAAGTGCGGAGGCAGCAGCAGCAGCAGCGAGGCTTGGCCAACAGGCTGCCTGCTGGTCTGCCACAGGTAGAGGCTTCCCCATCTAAGCACGGCCTGGTACTGTTAGAAAGGAGACAGTGAATTCTGGCTGCTGTTCAAGTTTAATGTTTCTTTTCTTGGCCTTGAAGGCAGATGGAGCCCAGGGTAGCCCTTACACAGAGCAGGAGGTACGTATAATGATTCTTTCAGGTTGGTAATGTTCAAATCCTATTTTTCTGTTCTTCTTGTTTTGTTTTCCATAAATCGTGTGCTGTAAAGTTGGAACAGCCTTGGAACAGCTGTGACTTTTCACCCGTGTGCTTCCCTCCCCTTCACCCCCCATTAGGAGTACGTGAAGGATGGGTTGCATGTGAATCACCTCTATACCTATTTCACTTCTCCTGTCCCAGCAGTGAAAGACAGAGAAGGACCCTGTCCTGACAGGCAAAAAGGGTGTGTGTCTCAATTGTTTGAGGTCAACTGAGTTAGCTGAACACAATTAAATAAAAAAAGAGCAAGCTCTCTTGATGCTCCTTAAGGTACAGCCTACTGTGTCCGAAGCCATGGTTGTGGCTGTGTGAGACCAGTTAATGTGTTAACCTCCTTCTTAATGAACTGTAAGATAGATTTTTAGTAATGTTAATCTGACTCAACTGAGCTACCATGGTTGTAGTCGTGAGTGAACCTGTCTGGCCCACGTGGACAAGCTTGCTGGAGGCTTTAGTTAGCAGGACAGCACCAGTCAGTGTTTCTAATGGTCTAATTAAGATGATTTTTTTTTTTTTTTTTTCCCTTCCCCAAAGCTGAGTGCACTATGAAAGATGAGTGAAGGCTGTAGAAAAATGTTTATATTGTGATGTGGAAATCTACAGATCTCGCCCAGGAGTTGCTTTGTTGTACCTTTGTGCAGCTCTCATCACCTCAGTGCAGTTCTCAGCTGGGTGTGTCGTGCCTGGCACTCCTTCACAGCACACTTGGATGCTCTTTTATGCACGAGTCAAACAGGAGTGTGATTTCGTAGGGCCTCGCAATCCTTTGCTGAGTGGCCTTACAGATGAGCTGGGCAGCCGGACTTCTGTCAGTTTGTTCTCAAGATGTATGTGTCTGCTAGCCAGTGTGAGAAGGTTATAAAGCATGAAGTACTCGAGTAACAACACCTCAGTCTCTGTTCTGCTTTAAAGACTTGCAACCAGTGACAAGAGTGAGCGCCTTGTGAGAGGGTGTTAAAATAGATAAAACCTGAATCCTTAAACGTCTAGGTTTTTTTCCTGCTTAAGTAGAAAGGCTTGTTCCGTGGTGGGGTTTTTTTTGAGCAGAGGAAAAAGTCTTCAGGAGATAGGAAGACACTCAGAAGTTACTGTTAAGCCAGATGTACATTGTATATTTTTTAAAGCAGTCAGATTGTCTGTGGCTCTATGAAAATGGAATTAATTTGAAACGAGGGGTGTGTTACTGCTTGAGTGCTTAGACATAGGGTCTGAAATGCTGAATAACCACAATTCTTGCTAACTTCACAAGGAACGCTTCTGGAAACGGCTCTTGATGCATTGGGTACAAAGCACTACAAGTGCGGGTAAACAGTTCTTTAAAATATTTTGGCACGCTGAGAAAACTTCAGTGAGTGCTACTTGGAAGCTGAACACTTGACTTTTCATGGATAAGATCAGTTTAAATAGGTGCGTTTTAATTCCCTCTGTGTGTATGAGAGAGGGGAACTGGAGGGCAGGTAAAAAAATAAGAGGAAAAGACCTCACTGCTGACTTGGGAGACTTGTTTGACCTTCTGAGCCCCATGCACTTGTCTGTGGTTTCCAGCCAAAGTCTCTCACTTTGAGAGCACCTTGCTTCTCATGCTGAACTATTTTTTGACGCACTGAATGAATGCAATATGTTAACACTCCTGTAAGTCCCAGAATTGCTTGGCTGCCCCTTGCCCTGCCTGCCTTGCACTGGCTGAAAAGGTACCATTGTTTGTTCTGCAAACAGCGGGTGATGGTTGTTTCCAAGGTGACTATGGTGCTATTGCTGCCCTCTAGTACAAAAAAAAAATTGTCTTTAAACACCTGAGAGCATCCCACTGTCACCAGAGACGGTGGGAGGGAGGAAAGAGCCGTTTTTTAGAGCTCTGTGGGCTGGATATTAGAATACAGACGGAGGAAATGCTGGTAAGCTAAGAAGGGGCGATGCATACATTTGATTAATGCTACAGAACATTCTTCCTAAATAGTGCACAGGTACAGCTATTAAAACAGGTGATTATTTCTAAGGATGTATCTCTGATGAGAAGAAATTATGGTGAATTTAAGGTCTCTAAATCATACTGATCAACTGTTAGTTGTAGTTTGAGTTTACACTAGTAATGTTTTGCTTTTTCACTTAATTAAGAGGATGTTTTGAAGACTGCTCAAGCAAGGGTGTATGGACTTCCAACAAGGAAAGCTAGAAGGGAACACTCAGCAGTTCTGCTAGACTTGCAGGTTTTCGGATTGTTCTGGAAAACAATTATTTGGGGATAAAGTACGCATCCCCCAGAAAGAGAACCCCCCAGTAGTTAGTTCTTTCATTGCTTTTGTGTATTCTTGGAAGGCCTATGGTACTCAGAACAGTGACTTATTTTGAAGTGTCTAGATGGATGGATTAGAAGCCTTTTTTCAGTCCTTCCCCTGTGCTGCCTGCTCATCTACTGATGCAGCTGTTTAGTGTGTGTGGGGCGAGTTTAAAAAGAAAAACAAACCAACACTTGTTTTAATTGGTCATGGATGCTGCTAGCAGAACTTTGCCTCCCCCTGCATCAGGTTTAGTACAGTTCATATGCAGGTTTCAGTAAACATTAACCACTTTTATCAGGGCTTGCAGCATGCTGAATGGTTAGCAAAGAGCATGTACTGGGAGAGACAGAGAAAATGAACAAGTCCAAGGTCAAAAGGATGGTATGTTTTTCTTTATTAAAATAAGGGGTGGAGAAGGTTGACAACACTTTGTGGAAAAAGTAGGCCCCTGTGAAAAATGTGGTTCTTGTCCTTAAGTTTTCATCCAGGTGCAAGTACATGAGGTACTGCAAGGAGGTTGTGCATCTTCAATTTTTCTTCTGCTCTAGTGAAATGACCAGAACACATCAGTCCTCCTTGCGCTCTTGCTGACTGAGAGCATGAACTCCTCACGACTCAGATCAATACAGAGCAGACTATTATCTTTGATATCACTTGTCACATCTTTATATGGGCCTGCTCCTACCCAGCAATCCACAAAGCTCCCACTGACTTCGGCAGTGCACAGCCAAGTGCAGGCAGCAAGAGTTCACAATTTCCTCCCCTCCCTGCCTGCATGAAGCAATGATACAAAGCTATCCTGGTTAGGAAGGGTGGTTAAGGAACTGTGGTTTAGCAGTTTGCCTCACCTTTCTTTCTCTTGGGCGACTTGGATGTTTCTTTATTGCTTTTGAGGGGTGCAGTGCTGCTAATTTTTCTACAAAATGAATTGCTGTAGTGATTAAAAAATAGTTGATCAGCTTAGCAATGAAAATGAGGTAATTTGCAGGTAAATTAAAGAAATTATTTTAAGCTGAGGTGTGGAAAAAAAGCATGTTGAAAAGAACATGTGACCTACCCTAATTAAATGTGTTGAAGCATCTGATGCCAGAGTTCAAATTGTAAGTTATTTTTAATTGTGCAAATCAGCATATCCTGTCCCTCCTAGCTCCATTCAAATAATACTTTGCAAAAGAAAGAAGCAGCAGCATTCACCTGCATGTTTCCTAGAAAACAGCATCACTGAAAGGTTGTACCTCATTGGAAAAACACAGATTTACTTAAATGATACATCAAATACAGAAGAAATCCAAACCGTCTGTGGCTAATCTGACAATAGTTTGAGAAACACCCTCTGCTGCATGCCCCTCAAATAAGAAACGTGTGCGCACAGTTAAAAATCTCATCTTTGTGGTGACACAGATGATTCAATGCAGGAAACGAGAGGAATCTCATTCAGCAGTTAAGCGTTTGTGGGGCAGGGGTGTGAGGAGGTCATGGTGTTCAACATACCCGGTTAGAAACCTTCGGGCTCCTTTCCTTACTGCATTTTATACTGTTTTAAATTGGGGCTGATACTGGAAGCATCAGCACGAGAGGCAAATCCCATCCTGTTCGTTCCGCCTGGATCAGCTGGGAGATGAGAAGGGACTTGTTGTTGGTTTTAAATTTTAACTACAGACATTAGCCGTCCTACTCAAAACCATCCCTTGTCATGGGAGGTGTAAAGGGCTCAGCTCTCAAGTCCTGCTGAAGCTGAGCTGTGGCGTGGCTGGGCCAGTGCATGGAGGAGGGACACCACCAGAGCTGCAGTGGTGGCCTGTTTTCTTCCTCCTGCTGTGGCTGCATGGTCGTGGGGGTGGCAGTGGGAGAGGAGCTTTAGATGCAGGCTTGCAATTGCAGCTTCTTGGAAGATGCCGTAGTTCATCTAAATATAAAATATGGACTGTGGTTTTGGTCTTAAATATTTGTGGGATTTTACCAAACCACTACAAACAAACAAAGTAAACAGCAGCGAAAAGTGACACATTTCAGGCAGGATTTATTTTTTATTTTTCTTTTGCAAGGTGATGTGGAGACTTGTATTCTGTGAGTCAGTGTTCAAAGGAAAGACATTTCTCAAATTGAGAAATTCTTTGTTTGTCTCTTATCCACAAGCTTCCCAAAGAGCTTTATTTTAAAGTTTTTCAGGAGGCTGGGATGTAATTTCTTTTTAACTCTGTTGATGTTTTCCCACAGCTTCCCAGGTGTTTTTGCCTCCTTCTCCAAATTTAAAACAAAAACCCCAATCAAAACTTCCTTTCCTAACAAGTCAATCGTGTGTTGTATTAGAAGCCTTTGTAAAGTCTATGGAGGGAAACAAAATCATGTGTGCTGCTTGAATTCTAAAACACATTCACTTAGTACTAAGGGCAAGTTTAATGGGAGCATGTACAAAGCATTACGTGTATGTGTAAACTTTTGCCTTGCCTGGAAACTGACGAAGGATTAAAGTCAGAAAGACAATTTTTAGGTTGCTTTGATGCCTCTGCAAACACGTGCAGTTTTGTGTTTGCTATAGGTCTCCAACAGATAACTGGCACTAATGAAGTAACTTTTCATACAGTTTTATTGAAATTATTTATGCAAATACAGTGCAAACTTTATTGCAGTAGCAATCATTTACAGTGCACGGCTGGTAAACAAAAACATTACCATTCATTCTCCAGCACCTCAATAGCTTCTGCTCGTTTCTTGCCGCTGTAGCCAGCTGTGTGTGCTCCCAGCATTTGTTCCTTGACTCCAGCAGACCCGCAGGTTGTGTCTGCTTGTAGCATTGAGGTGCAGGAGGGGTTCTCTCTCTTGAAGAACGACTCATCCTGTTTTGCCTTTTTTTTTTTTACCCTCTGTGGAAAGGTACTTGTACTGTCAGTCTGTGAGACCACAGTCCTGTTCCCTTCTGAAATTGTTTCATAAAAGGTTCTCAGAGGACTGTTAGGTGCACTGTGGGCAGGAAGAATTACACGTGTCCCCTTTGTAGATACCCTTGCAAAGGCTCCAGTGCAAGAGTACTCTCTTAAATCTCTGATACACAAAGTCTTTTGATAATATAGTGAAGGGACTCATTCTGTCAACCATTACACAAAATTTCTGTCCCCTGTCCTTCAGCTGCCCCCCCTGCCCCCGGCTGGTGAAGATGGTCTCTTTATTCCCAAACTGTTGTGGTCAGGTTTGGCTTGGTAGAAAATTTTTGTTGGGAGAGAACTCTGTGCCACGTGAGCACCAGGAGAAAATGGGGTGGATGCTGCACCACAGCCTTGGGGCAGCCAGGAGTGGTTGGGGAGGCTTGTTTTTTATTTCCTATCTGTGCAGGTGGGCCTCAATTCATTTCTCCTCGTGCGGAAACTTTCACTGGCTCTCCCACTGAACTTCGGTTACAGTGTGTGATTTGGGGTTTTTTTTGTTTAATTACTGAGCTCAGCAGAACGGAGCAGGTGACAGGTAGTCATTAATAAGCCATGCTGCTTAGCTGCCATTTAGGAGCACTTTTGTGTTGACTTGCATGGGTGTCTCATGTATCTTAGGGGCCAGCAGGATTCAGCTCTGGCAATGCAGATGCCAGGTGTGTTTGGGGCAGGAAGCAGTGCCCGGCATTTCAGCTTCAGGAGGCAGAACTCCTGAGACCAAGGGCAGACTGTACGGCATGCTCCCATCCTGCAGCAGGACCTGAGCATCCATAGACCCATCTGGGCTCCCCGCCATGGGGTGCTGACCAGATGAACAATCCAGATGGGCTACACGTGGGCCAGCAGCCACGAGCCGAGCATCCCCAGTGCGAGGTGGCAGGGGGCCTGGAGAGGTGGCCTGGTGCACACCGAAGTCACTGCTTTGCCTGGCTTAAAAGCCTGAATTGTTTCAGTCTTACAGCTCTCATGTAGGGTCTTGCATTCAAAGCACTAATGACTTCCTCGTTGGGACCCAGACTCTTTAAATTTTTATTAAAGGGATCGTCTGTGCTGACATTTAGCTAGTACCAGATGTTGGCTTTTAGTTACCAGTGTGGAGGTGGCATAGCTAATAAAGCCAGGGTAAGAAACTTCTGAGAAACTGCCTGTCAGATGTGGCTTTGTGTACTGCAGCCTGCGTGATGTCTGTCGCTTCTTCATGGGCCAGTGTTTTAGAAGAAAGCTTTTTTCTTTCCTTCTTTTTCTCCCATACTTCTGACTGACCAAGTGTTTTCCAAGCACGTGTCTTTTTCAGGTGGCTTTGCTCTTTTGTTAGAAGCTAGTTAATGCAGGGGGAGTGCAAAGGTAACTCAGTGGCAGATTTGGGGTTTTTTCCCTTATATTTTGGTATATAACTTTCCTGTAGATCATACTTCTCCCCCTCAACCTCTTTTGGCCATACCCTCCCTCAGAAAATGTCAGCAAGCAATTGTTTCCTTTGCAGAGCTGTGAGCCCCTAGACAGAGGCTTTCCAGTTTTATGAATGCACCATTTGTTGCTGAGGGCACAACTGTTCGATATAACTGGCTGCATCCCACTCTGCTTGGGACCAGCATGCACTACAGCCAGGCTATGCATAAACCAGATTTTTGTATTAAATGGCACCATTTTGTCCACAGCAGCAGTCTGTCTTTTGTGTGTGCGCGTGTGAGACTTGCAGTTTTCAGATGCAAAATATATAAAGAACAGCAGTTTTGCAGAAATACACGTTACTCAGTGAGCGTACCATGCTATTTTAAGGTTTATTTTTCTTAGGGAGTTCCTGATGAGTGATGTGTCTTCATTATTTTGTGTAGGCTGGCCAAGGCAAAAACACATTTTAAAATATTTTATAAAATGGATGCAGGGTATAACATTACAAATGTAGTTGTTTTATTGGGGACATACTCAATTATAACTTAACTGAAAATACACGTAGCACTTTGAAAGTGTATGTGCTCATTTATGTTTTATTGTATGTCATCAACCCACTGTATCCCTCCACCTTTTATTGTTAAGTCCTGCAGGACTGGAGACTGTATAGGTGTAACCACTTAGGATGCTCTGTGCTTTACCTTTTTAACTATGTCTAAGAAGTATCATCTGATGTCAAACCTGGCCCCTCTTTCTCACTGCCTGCCCTGCTTATCCCCCTTCTAAAGTCAGCACAATCCACTGGTTTGGGCCTAAATATTACACATGTAGTGAGTGCGCATGGCTCCAGGCTGCTGCGCTGGGTCAGGACGTGTCAGGGGAGGCTGGAAGAGCTGTGTGGCCATCAGGCGTGGCTCCCGTCCTAGTCTTTAATATTTCCCAGCACAGGTTTCTATGGCATGCACACATCTACGATGCTCAGTTTACGCTTAAAATAATGCAACACTGTCCTTCTGGTGGATATGGAGGCACAGTTGGGGATTAGTGGGTACCATGCTGTTTGCATGCCGTTTCTCTGTTGTTTCCCCCATGGCCCTGGAAAGCAGCTTCTGGAAAGTGCGGTCCCCATTCTGAGTTATGTGAGCACAGGCCGTAAAGCAGGGAGGTAGCATGAGGTTCTGGTCCCAGCAGTTGAATCACAGCTTAGGCTTTTAGTCCATGCTACCTGTTTCATTTGTCTCTATGCCAGGAGTTTCTCCTCGGAAGCACAGTGGGCTCTTCTCCCCATCTCTCCTCTCTCAAACCCGTTGAGTCCCACCCAGCAAATAAGAACACCTCCAAAGCAAGCTCGCCAGCTTAGAAATTGCCCAGTTGCTTCAGTAAAAATACTTTCCATGCTTCATCATCATTGTGTTTAAGAAATGGGGAAAACTGGAAACACCTCTAATTTTCCCTCTTTAAAGAAGGTGGTACTGAGTGGAGAAGATGAGGATTCCCCACCTCACCCTCCTTTGGGTACCTGAACAACTCTGAGCATCAGACAGGCCTGCTTGATATGTAATAATCCATCCACCAAAAAGAAATAATAAAAAAAAAAAGTACAGTTTCGCAGCCTTTCTGTGAAGGTTTCCACCACCACCCCCGCCTCACCATGTTCCTTCATAGATTCACTGCCCACATAATGTTACCCGCAGGATGAGGGTGGGAGGGGGAAGCTTGTTCTCTTTCATGTGACTGTAGCACAGTTAATAATTGTACCAGACTTCAGGCACTCACGTGACCAAAGGGATTGATCGTATTCGTAACCGGACAGAAGTTTTTCAGGCACATCTTCATGCCTCGGCATCCCAGCAGATTCAGAGAAGGAGCCAGATCTGCTTTCTCTGTGATTGCTCATTTGTTATGAGCTGGCTAGTGTAAAGCGCACAGAGACAAAGGCTGCCCTGGCCTGAAAAGCTCCCGAAGAAAAGCAGTATAGTAAATACATCTGTAAAACTCTGTTCAAGTTACACACTGCATGCGTCTCGTGCTCTCGCTCACTCGCTCCATCTCCCCCCTCCCCACCTTGCTGCCTTAAAAAAGGGATGGCAAAACAGTTTGATAAAATGCATTAAGTGCTAAACTGTTGATACAGTTTTTTAAAAAAAGAGGAGTCTTTGCTAAAGCATGTTTCCAACACTTTAATCTTTTATGGACTGCATACTTGCTGTGGGAGTGGAAGGGGATGTTGCAGGCTTACTTTCAGTGTACTTAGAAATCTTTCCCACAGCATGAAAACTCCCCAGAAAACGTGAAACAACGGCCTGGAAACCAGGAAGTTTCTGATGCCTAGCACTCATTGCTCTGAGGGATTTGCTGTGCTCTGGAGGTCATGTAATAATCTTTCTTCTTTGTTGGCTTCTCTAAGTTTATTTTACACATGATGAAGGGGTATGTTTGTGTTGCTGAGCTTTTAGGGGTCCTCGTTTCTGTAGCATGTTTTTGCCCCTGGTTCTTTTGTTACTGCGCTCCCATGATTAATATGTCTGCTGCTTAAAATGGCTACTGAACCACCACCAAGTTCTTGCCACTGGTTACCAACAGCTTAACCCCTGTCAAAAACCACCCAGCACAGCTTTGAGTTGATGCTCTTGTTGTTTAGGAGGTATATTTCTGATCCTCGGGCTATCCATTAACCCTGTGAATACTGTACACAATGAAGACATAAATCTGCTGTGGTGATGATGGTACGTCCTGATGCTGTGATCACTGCTGCTGCCCCTGCACCGTGCTCTGGTTAGATTTGCATGGCATGCAGTCTTCTGGGTGTGTGGTTTGGGGTTTTTTTTGCTTTGTTTTTTTACCCCCCACCACTTTGTATAGTTTTGGGTGTGCTTTGAGGAGCTGCAGAAGTTGCTAACGTCGAAAAGCAGTGATGAAGGTGGGAAGTCTGGCACTTGAGGGCTGTTGGGCCTGGTGAGTTGATAAGGAAAATCCAGTTCCCTACAGTAGAGAAATTGTGCGTCCCGTTTCAGTCTGTGATGGACTCATCGTTTTGTTTTCTGACATCTCATTTCCATGTGCCTGTGTTTGTGCTGGAGTGCGGTGGAGTGTGAAAGGAGAGAAGGGGCTGCAGCTTGGGTCTGGTTGCCAAAAAAACCCCCCCAACAACCTCGACCAAAAGGAGAGTTAACCGGAACATACCACAGAACAGGTTAGGCAGGATGCTGAAGCCAGATACAAACCTTCTCCCATGCTTTAAGGCATCTTCAGTACACTCTCCTCCCTCTACCCTTTCAGGATTTTGCCCCCTCCTCCCTGTCATGAAATAATTCTGTGCTGACTGGGCTTGAACGTGGGGCAGGCAGATGGTTGCAGCGCTTGCTTGCCTGCTGCCAGCTGTTTCTTAAGAAACAGAGGGTGCACTTGTCTGTGCCCATCATCCCATCGCAGAGGCAGCGCTCTGCATGGCATGCGCCTGTGTCTGTGCCTTCGTGCCCTCCGCCGGCTTGCCTTGCAAACAGTCCCAGTCGAAAAGTAGCGGGGGAGGAAGAGCAAGGAGACAGGGAATGCTGGTGGGTGGAGCTTGGAGGGCTAATCCTCCACATAGTTAATCATTACTTGCAGCATAACCTGTTCCTGTTTTCTAGAGGTTTCACTGGCACCCGCAGCCAGAAGCATATGAGGAATATGTGACAAACTGCTTTCCGAGCAAGATGCAAGCCCAGTGTCTAATACAAGACATAATTTCTCCTGTAACATGTTTATGCCTAATCGTTAAGTAAACATACCATATATAGCCCGGTTCATGCTCACTATAACACCCTGCTGCAAGGCGACTTTGCTAGTACCACACAGATTCCTTAGCTCCTGGTTAGCGGCTGACAAATAGGATGTTGCCATATGTAACATAAAAACTCCATACAACTGGCGGTTTTTGTACTCCTGCTCATAGTGCATAAAGCACGTGTTTCTGATCCTGACAGTCTTTAAGTCTGGCACTTTGAAAAACAAAGCGGATTATACAAAACAAGGTGCCTTATCAAAGGATGGACCAGGTCCCACGTGTGCATTTTTGTTGCAGAACGAAGATTCCATTCTTTCTGCAAATGTCAGATGAAGCTTGTATTTATGAATCAATGTTTTGGGGACTTTTCTTTTTCTTCCTTTTTTCCCCTCTCTCCACTTTAAATGCCTGCTGCCTTCTAGGTGTTGGGTACCAAGCTAGAGCAATGATTCACTGTGAACTTTCTCTTTTCATTCTAGCATCTTTCGTAGAATTTCTCCCCTTCCTCTTTCTCTGTGCAGCCTTTTTGTTTACCCCGTGCTAGCAGGGCACTGAGCACAGTAGAGGACGTGAAGAGTAGCACTGTGACTGGATTCACAGCTTTCTTAATCAGCTGTTGCATATGGTTCGCCTTCAGCTTTTTTCTTTTTTGTTCTCCTTTCTTTTTTTTTAACATTGTGTATGACTTTAATGTTCTGACTCTGTGCTAGCAAGAGTGGTTTGGGAAAAGGAGATGAAGTCTGCCTACCTAGACCTGGGTGGGGTATTTTTGCCTTTTTATGCCTTCTACTTCTTAATTCTTGCCCAGTTCCTTGATGTGTGAGAAGACAGCGCAGTGGTGTGGACCCCAGATAACCTTGCACAGAGCTTTCTGGCTGTCTGATTGGTGATGGCTGTTACCGCCTGGGTCTAGCAGTTTAGTGACTGGCAGTGTCTCCTGTACCGCTGAGATGGTTGCTTAATCAGAGAGGGTGCCGGTTAGATGTGGATCCATGCAGGTGGATTGTCCTCTAGTGACATTCTTCTTATTTAGGCAATGCTTCCAGGAGAGGAGGCTTTGCAGGGGGTAATGTTTGGGTGTTACATAAATGGACATAAATGCATTTCTCTGACTTGTCTCTCATTGGCCTCGTCAGAGTGAATTATCGCTGACTGCTTGGCAGTTAATTGGACCATCCTTCCCATTTCCTAAGCTGATAAGCCCCTCACTGTCTGCCTCAATCAGGCTGCTTTGTTTGAGAAGTTACTAATGCTGCAGAAGAGCAGAATAACTACTTTCCTATGTACTGTAACCAAGTGAAGTGCTCTGATCAATAAATCTGTTAAGATTCACCATATTTCTTCAGCAAAATCCTTTCACGAGACTTACTTGTACCTAATACCAGTAGCAGTTTACCAGCACTGAAAAGTAGGTATAGCCAGTGTATTTAATATATACCTTGTCCCTTTTTGAAAGAACTGCATTCGTGTTTTAAGTTATCTTGTGAAAAGCTTTATTCTGGCAGATCCTAGTAGCTGTGTGGAGTACCACAGGTGTCTATAGTCAGAAATGGCTCCCTTTTACCACGAAGCCTTCAGACTGGGACTGTCTTTCTTGATGTGTCTGGACGGTGCCTAGCTTAAAGTGAAGGTGTTGCCAGAAGGTGAGTAATAAATGATGATTAATCGTCTCTGAGCTATGGATGAGTTTGTATGAAAAAGCACTTGGCTAAAGGCTGTGCTTTAACAAGCTCATCAAAATTAACCACGGAGGAGACAGTAGCATAGCATCCCAAAGGCCTGATTCTTCTGTCTCTTGACTGGTTTTGTTTTGACTTCTGTGGATTTACTGCATCTGATTGGTGGAGAAGCATGGGTCCCTTTGTCTCCAGTGTTAAATTATATCAGTATTAAGAGATTGCAAAGCGGCCGAGTGATACAGAATTGTATGCACTAAAAGTAAACACCCTTTTGTTAGATTGCCCAGTAATCTTCTCCATGCAATGGTGTGGATATGAACCTTGCAGGTATGCATCGTCGTGTTTGTACCATTGAGTCTATGATACGAATGCATAGGAAAGATGCAAAGATACCAATTCCTGTGTTAATTATATCTTGAAGTTGAAAAGTAATTTTATTCTATAGGATACCACTTGTCCTTTGCTGTCAAAACTGTAAATAAATAGAAGTAGAAAACCTAAAGCCATAGTGATTTTTAAAATAGTTTTCATTCTTAGTTTACATATTGATTTGAGCAATGCATTGTATCTGGTTGTACAGTTATTTCTAAAACGTTTTGAAAAGTAGGATTCATCACAGAAATCTTCCTTCTTCCTCCATCCTTTGACTATTTCTGGCAGCTTTCAGAGCCCTAAGCACACAAAGTGAGTGTTGGAGGATTTGCTCCTTGCACAAAAATTGGAAGGACTGGGCATTTTTTTCTTAAAAAGCTTTCCAAAATGGGGTTTGTCTTGACTTAGGCATAGATGATGTAAAGTATGTCAAGAAAATAGATGTGCACTGCATTGTGAACCTACATTTATAGGTACACCACAACCTCAGGAAGTGACCACCAGTTTATTTTTCGTTGTACCTCTCAGTTGGTGTTGTTGAACCCCAGGTTGTCTGTGACATGGCTGGAGGATGAGGAGAGGATTTAGATGCTGTTGAGTTCAAGTGACTGTTACTTGTTCATTACATCCGAGAGACGTAGGAACTGAGCTGAACACGGGGCCTGGTCAGTAGGGTGAGATCTGGTGGAGAGGCTAAGGGAGGCAACCAGCAATGGTGACTGGATCGCCATCCCTTTCTCCAAAGGACTCGTCGGCATCATCAGACCCCAGACAGCTAGCCAATGACCTCTTGTACTGTGACTTCTCTCCTTAGCGTTTTTATTGCCTGACATTCAAGGCGGTGGGTGGAGAATTTGAACTTGGTTTTTAAATTTTCTGGAAGAGTGTTTGTGCTCTGTATCATGTCTGAACCTTACCAAGGCTGGTTCAAGACCAGCTAGCAGCCACTGATTCAAAGGCCTTGCCATCTACCATGGGATAAGTGAGCTTCAATCTTTCTGAGTGGAGGTGGTGAGGAAAGAGGGGGAGGAAGTGTCCGTGTCTTAAAAAAGAGTTGAAAAGGAAAAACTGGAAAAAAAGCAACTACTCACTATAAAGTTCTTGGAAAGAAAGATGCTGTGTATGTAGTAGTTAATGTGAATTGCGCTCTGCATGCATGGTAGCACACTTACATGACTTATGGGAGGGCAACTTGGTAGGCTGCAGTGGAGTTTTAGCAACCATGAATGGAGAGAGAGCGGAAGGCAGCCTGGCTTCTCTGAAGGAGCTAGGGGAGCATCAAGGATGGAGAAGTTTAGGAAGTATTTAGTCTCAGAATTAGGACAACTTGAAAATGAATTAACTGCTGGGCCTGTAGTGATCTGTGTGTTCATGTATGTATAGGACCTTAAGCACAGAAAGGTTTGGGGTGAGTCTGGAAAGGGTCCATGTTTAAGGAATGTAGTTGTTCTGGTTTCCGAGATAGCTTTTTGTGTAGACAGCATGGAAAACGATTACAAAAACAAGTATTGCAAGACACTTAATGAGATGGGAAACTGGCAGTGTTAATACGGCTCTTGGACTCCAGTGATTGTGAGAGAATTGCAAGTTTTTTCTGCTTTCTTTTTCCAAGCAAATATTTTCTGACTTGTGAACAGCCACAAGTGGAGTTTATCCTAGGGGCTTAAAGTCAGCAACCCCAAAAATGCATTGAAAATCTCTCTTGACTTTTGGGATGAGGGGCTATGACAGCAACTGAACTCAAGGAAAGAAAGATACTTTTAACGTTTGCTGGTAATTCTACCAGTGTAGTCTCAAGACTTCATCTGCTGAAATGTCAAAACTGTCCGCTTTCACCATTTCGGAACAGGGGTGACTGGGACTGACCAGACCAGTTTTTAGGGAGCTTAGTCAGCTTCCTAATTTCCAGGTATACTGAGAGAGTCATCAGGGACAGGAATGGAGAGAGAACGTCAGTGAGTTCCTCTGCGTGAAACAAGCTGGGCTGCCAGGAGGATTTTCAATTGGAGATCACCAGGCAGCTTTATTATATGGGCCCTGTCTTCTCCTGCATGTGGCTCTACCAAGCTTTAACCATTTGTGCTGAAACACTGCATGTCAGGTGTTTAGCTTCAGGCCACATTTGTTTTGGTTGAAAGAAAAGTAAGTAATAAAATATATTCTTCAGCCATTTCTAAGAATGCAGATAAGGGAAAAGTAACTTCTGGTTTTGAATTCTTTTTCATGTCCTCTCTTTTCTTATTGGAAAGAAGAAGAAAACACAACAAACCTAGAATCCCTAAAAAAGGGTGAGAAAGTCTGACCTGTTCTTCTAGTCCTCAAAGCTGTAATGCAGGGGCATTGAGATTTGGGAAGGCAAAGTGGGTGGGAGATTGCAGCTATGGCTATCAATTGAATAAGCTAGCTATTGGTTATCATAGCTGATAATCATTGGCAATGGTGATTTCTCCAGTTCATTCTGTTCTTAATGTCTGTTGCAATACATATAGTAAAGAGGACTGTGCATGACCCAGTGAAAGCCAAGCATCCTTGTGTCCCTCTTACTCCAGACCAGAGTAAGTCAGATAGGTCTGTGAATACTGAAGTTGGCAACCTAGTCCCACATCTTTAGTTAACAATTTAGCGACCTTGTGTACCTATGTATTTGTCTTCTCTTGCACATGCAAAAAACACATGGAGAATGTGTGACCATTTCTCTTGCACTGTGATGTACAGGTATAGGTATAGAATCTCCAGTTGAGGTGTTCGTTGGTGTAAGACGAAAACGTTCTCGTGAATGTGCTTTACTTTGTAGGTTCTTCTGTTCCATGTGGAGTAAGCGTAGCTTGAAAGTTGTCTGACAAGATTTGCACACCTTGCCAAACACTGCAGGTCTCCTAAATAAAAACACAAGCTCCAGAAGTTTATAAATACCTGCGCATGTGATATAAACAAACTTCCTGATGCAGGGGCCTCCTAGCCCTCCCTTCAGACCACAGCTTGCACTGGGACCTTTGTAGCTTCTGTTGAAGCTAATGGGGTCTCTTCCTTAGAATGGGCCTATTAGTATCAATTCATTAGCAAGACTGAAGCCTTGATTTGTAATGAGCCCTTAAGTGTAATTTGCAATAGCCTGCTGACAGTATCTTACTAAGCTGCTGTGGATGCAAGAGGGAAACAGATTGAGGCTGGAGTAATATTTACCTTCACTTCCAGTCAGGAGGAGTATCTAGAGCAAAAAGGAATGTGCCACACCTAGGATCTCCAGAGTTGGCTTTTCTGGGAACTTCGGCCACAGAGAATGAAATACCCCTGATGCTGTATACACAGGGCAAAGGCGGCTGCTGTCTTTAAAAATATGCATATGAAAACGGAACTGGAAGTTACTGCAAAGCTGCATTTGGAGGTATCATAGCAAGGAAATTTTTAGAAACCAGACCCGAAAGGTTTTACAACAGCGAGTATCTCAGGATACTCCCTGACATTTCTCATTTGCTTTGCTGAAGTGTTAAAAGAACCCCTGGTTTCTGTAGTTATGGCTAGCAATGAATAAATTACTTTAGGAGTTTGTTTTGTTTTGATTGTATATGATGTATATGTATAATACCCATTTTAACGTGCATTTAAAAACTGCTTTTCTGCTTGATTATGGAAGGGGAGATGATGGAAAGAGTATTTTAAGTTCTTTGACAATCACTTGATTGAAGTCATTTTTTCATGTTAAGCACCCTAGAACAATACTGAATAGTTCTGTCCTCTGTTTCAAGAAACTCCTAAAAATGAAAGAAAAAACCTTTTTTGTTTTCCAAGAAAGAAAAAAAAAGAATTTCAAAATGGGTTAAACAGTTTAGCGATTCGTATTCCATTTCTTGCAAACTTCCTCCTCCCCTCTGAGCCCAACCACTCTTCCCCTCTGCTCTTACCCACAGAATTACCATGCAACTAATTTTAGAGGTGGGTTTACACATTTATTTTAAAAACGCTGCAGTCTCCGTCTCTGGTAATCCACCAGGTGGAAGCAGATGTGTAGAATATCTGTACATGTATTTGTAAATCTGAGTTTGAGCAGAGGGGGTTTCTAAGAGGGCAGCGTATGTGCAAAGGCAAGGGAACCCTCGGCAGTGTAATACCATTAGTAAAGCAAAAATTTGCAGTTAACCACTAGCTGGATTCGTTGGTGGTTTTTGTTCATGTGGTAGGCCGGGTGACATTGTATTAGCCAATTCTTCTGATAGATGGTTAGAGATCAGTTGCCTGGCTGTTCTGAATTACAATAGGGAGAAGGCTATCCGGGAGGGGATGGGGAGAATAAGATAGGAAGTGGTTTCTTAGAGATGGGTGCTCTTCTTGCGCTAACAGAAGTTTTGGTCTGTTAGCCTCGAGTGTGCTTTTCTGACCTACCAGCTCGTTCGTAGCTTACTGATGTCTTCTTCCCTTCCGCCTGCCTTCCCGTTAACCACCTGACATCCCTGTACCTCTCTGCTCTTGCAAAAAATGGCATCTTTGAAGTTTGAGGGATATCCTTTTTGTATTCAGCCCTCACAACAATTTTGCTTTGAGTGCATCTTTGTCTGGAAATATGCTGAAAGTGCTAAACTTTTTATTTTGTTTTGTTGAGGGATGGCTGGGAGGGCAGGGGGAGGCCACATGGTGTCAAACAGGAAGCTTGAGGTAGCTCTAAGTGACCTCCTGAAAGCATCCCTCTGGCCTGCGTATGCTCATGGTCTCCTAAAGGCGGTCATTTGGAAAGGGACTGTACTGTCCTGACTTCCACTACCTGCTGCATTTCATGTAACAGAAATGCTGTGGCTGTGTACTGCTGCAGGTTTTTGTTGTGTCCTTCTACAATTTTTGTTGTTTGTCCATTGACCTGTTGCCCTAAAATTCATGTCACTGCCTGACAAACTGTGCTCTTAATAACTTAAGCTTTACTTAATAGGGCAAAGCCTGGACAGTAAGACATGTTGAATATATATTGACTTAAATAATTTCCTTATTGACTTGTACTCTTTGAGCTTTGCTCAGTTCTGAGCACGTTACAGAAACAATCAAATTTCCTAAAAGTTAAGTGTTCCTTTCCAGCTATACCAGTGAAGATACTTGCATTTTAAGTCCAGAGTTGGAAAATGTAGTCTCTACTTGTACTCGGTGCATGTTAGGACAAAAATAAAATTGAGGAAGAGCTGAAAGAAATCGTTTGCATCACTTGAGGCCCAGTGGGAGCTGAGGGTCAGGATCACTCTGAGAATTAATCAGTTCACTAGAGAATATGATAATACAAGGAAATGATGGTATTGCAATAAGGTTTTCATTTTTTTTATTGGTAGCAGAAACTTAAGAAAGAGAGCGAGAGAAAGCCTGGGAGCAGAAGTGGCCTGAAGGGGAAATGACCAAGACCAGCTTAGAAATGCAGAGAATGGTGGTTCAGGAGTGCTGCTTTGCTGCATCTTTGTGTGAAACTCCTTTCTGTCTTGTGGAGGGGGGAGAGAGAGATCACAGGCCTGTGAAATCTGACTTCTTAATGCTGTTTTGGATAAAGTGAAATACTTCTGTGCCTTCTGCTTTTCTTGTGGATTGAGGATTTTAAATAGGGAATGCTGGGCCTGCAGAAAAGCAACTGTAATCGCAAATCTGAAAGCGGCATGTGGCCTTTCTTGTCACTTTCAACAAGCCAAAACGTTGCAGAAATCTGCCCAGGCAAAATTTTGGTCCTGCTGTGCCCCAGTGCAATAATTATAATGCAGAAACAGCTGATGGGTCACGTCTCCAGCCCTGCGCAGCGTTATGACTTGCTACCTACATTCCATGTTTAGCTTTGAGCGATCAGATGGTGCAAGCAACGTGAGCTAGCAGTGCCTGAGGACATGCAGCCAGGCAACATGTCCTTTCCCTCTGCAGCTTTGGTTTCTTTTCTCTGCTTTTGTCCCATCCCATCCCCTTAAGGTGATGCATTTTACAGCAAATACCATTCTCTGGAGGGGGCCAGCTGCCTGTGTGGGAGCATGTGTGCTGTTCCCACTGTGCTGTATGTTAAGTCAAGGGCCCAAGGTTTGTAAATATTGTTTCTAAAGTACCTGAAGACTCCAGGTGAGCTGCCTGCCCTACTTACGGGGACTCTGCAGCTGTGGTTGGTACATGTGGTGGCACATGGTGGCAGACTGTTTCAGCGTTGTTATTGATGTGACTTAATGAAGCATGAGTTCTATTGGAGGGGGTAAATTTTGTCTTTGTGCATGGGGAAAGGGTCATTTACAAGTGTTTACCAACAAACAAAGAAGTTGAAACTGATGCTTAATTGAGCCGTGTAAAGACTGAGGGAGGCAGGGCAATATTTTGGATTTGTGTTTGTTTTGTGCTTAGCCCTGTGCAAAAGGTACACCCAGTCCTTGATCTAGGAAAAATTGGATAGGTAAGCAGAAAATTACTAACTCATTGCCTGGGACTGCTCTTGCTCCCTTGCTCCCTTCTTCCTGGGATGCCATGTGAGAGGAGCGGTGCAGACATTTTAATTGTGGTAGTTTATTTTATTGTGAACTTATTTTTGCTGGGGTTAATTGGAGAACTAAACTTCAGGTAGACTTTTAAATGACGGGAGTGTTCCTTATGGCAGAAGGGTTGCAAGTGAGCTCTGGGCTGAAGAGAAGGGAGCGAGGGGGAGCGGGAGGAGGAGCGACTCTGGAGATGGAGCCGGTTCGTTCCACTACATCTTTTCATCTTTCCCTGGTACTGCAGCACTGCAGGAGTAGAGTTACCATCAACATTCTTGCTCAGGTCTCTCATCCCTCACTCAAATAGAGGGTGTAATTTGACGATGTCTCAGCTCCCCTGTGTGAAGGCTGTTGATGAAACTCTATGTGTGTACATTTTTAAGTGAAAACCAAAAAAAACCCCAAACAAATGCAAATCCCAATCTAGATCAGTTCCGTGATCACCGTGTGGTTGTTCGAACACTAGGACTGGCACAAGGCTGGAGGGAGAACGTGTGGTTGGAGCTCTGGGGTGAAGTGAGGACTGGGAGTCTGTCCTTCTGAATGACAGCCATGGCTTACATCAGGTTAAATCAGTCTGTATGCTGCAGGCTGAGGCGAAGCAGAGCGGATTGAAAAAAGTTTTCACTTCGAGCCTTGAGTTTCCTCGCAACTGCAATTCTATGTCATCTTGTGGGGGTACATGTATTTCTGCACCTCAGCTGCCGTGGAACATGAGACATCTTTTTACAGAACAGTTTTGCAGTCAGTATTCACTAAAGTTTTCCATATTCAAACTGCTCTGTCCACAACTTTCACAAATAGATAGTGAATCTGGATTTTTATCTCCTCCTCCTCCATCCGTATCAGCTGTTACGGGCTGCAAACAGGTTAACAGGAAGGCCTGTCAGGCTGCTTAATGGGTGGCCGCCTGGCGCTGCCTTTGGGGTGATGCAGATAATTTCTATTGGCCAAGGTTATCTCCCTGCTGACCTTGTAGCCAGAATTCAGCCTTTCAGTGGCACGGTAATTGTGAAGAGGAAGGCTTCTGAAAGAATTCGTAAAGGCTAGAATATCCGTTCTGTTTTTGTAAAAGCTGTGCTTTATTTTCATGACTGCTCTGAACAAGGAAAGAAGGTGCCTTGATGTTAAGTTTGCAAATTCGGAGAAGGTTGTGCTTGAAGATTCTTTTCTTCTAAAATCAAGTGTGGAGACTTTCCAAATCTAGCATGGCAAGAGGCTGCTGTACCACAGCTCGGCTTAAAAGCTCGCTTTTGCTACTGTACTTTCTTGGTTGGTTGCTCCATGAGCTTTGATAGCTTGCTGTACATGATACACGGCATCTGATTTCTTTGTAGCTGTAGTCTTTCATACCGGAGTGTCTTTTCCCTTGGTTGCAATTGGTTCGGTTTACTGGACTAAATATGATTGCATGCTTTTGGGATGAAGAGAGACTTCTGTTAGCTGTGTAACAGAATGAGGCACAGAGATTAATGGGGGGAATGGGGAGAGAGGGAGGAGTCGCATGGGTTTTCTTTTTTTTTTTCTAGAGGCATCAGGCTCCTCCCGTGGTGAGGGAGAGCATTAGTACATCGAACCTAAAGACCTTTAAAGTACATGCTGAAATGGATGCTGGGAAGATACAGTACAGTGTTTGGGCACAACTCCAAGGCTCCCAAGGCAAGTAATATTTAAACAAGCTGAACAGCCCCTTTAGGCAAGCAGCAGGAAATCCAGCACTGAGCTTTTTGTTGTTGCATGGTCAGCAGAAGATAAAAGCTCAGGCTATGCAGCTGGGGTTCCCTCCTATCACTGGATGGCAAACTGTTAAGAAAAGATAAAAGGACAGAAAAGAACAGGGGGTCGTCTTACTGAAAAGCATTCCTTCATATTTTAAGCTGTTGAAGTACTTTGAAATACATTGGGCCTGATGTAAGTCAGAAACAGTGCCATTGGTAGCTCTCGTGTGTGTTGGAGCTTTTGCATCAGTTGGCAGGCAAAAAGTGAATTCATCCCTCTGCTTCAGCAGAGATAAATGTTTAACATGGGTATGATTGTGATATGCATAGGTGCCTCACCGTGAGCTTCACAGCGGGCAGGAGCTTCCCAGAACTTTTTTAGGAGCAGGTCATGTAATGGTGGGGCTGCTGCTGACTGGGGGGTTCATTCTAAAACGCAGCCAGCATTCAGCCTTACATAGCCTTTTGAGGTCCCGCTTTCTGCAGCTGATCCTTGGTTAGGGACTATTTTAACAATGAGGAAGAGAATTTAAATGAATGAGATGGCTAGTCCAAGTTGTCTAATCATTATTTACTGTATTCCTCCCCTCTGTCCCTCCTCCTTTTTTCCTGCATCATAGCACTGGTGTCTTGGGAAAGAAAATGCTTCGGAGCATTTGTTACTAATTTAGCCGCAAGTACGTGCTTAAATTTGGGATTTCTGAGATCTGTGTGTGCCATATGTAGGCAAAATGTAATATTTGCTAGTTCCAGTAGAAGGGAACAAACACAAATTTGCTGTTCTTCAGATAGTGTTTCTTTAATCTAGCGAGACTTACATTTGTGCAGCCTTTTTGTTTTGGTAAGACGGTTAACCGTCCTCCCTAGGGTGCCTAATTGCTTATCATGAACTAATCAGTCCCCTGGGTATATGAAGGGATGAAACACTGCCAAGATAGAGCCTGTGACTTCCCCCAGAGGTGCGATAACCCTCCCAATTACCCCACCCTTCTGGGAGCTTGCTTACTGCTATTTTAAAGACCTCGTTACTTCAGAAATTATCCATGGTTAGAGATTTTAGGAAGTTTTAAAAGAGTGTATTTGCTGAGGAACTTTAAACTTGTCAGCTTTCATATTTTTTATGTCAAATCAGTATTGAATAATGTTTCAAGTTCGGTATGAAATACGCTGAACATGTTGCTGCTGCCACTTCTGTTTGTGAAAGTGCCTACCTACCTCCATAGCCTCTGTGGCATGCCAGACCCTAACAGATGAGGAAAGGGCCAGTTTCTGTCTTCAGCTGTCAGTAAGCAGGGATGGTGAAATCTTCTAGCTTCAGAAACCCCATTTGAAGTTTAGATGAAGGAACAGGTGAAACAAATCTGGTGGTGAATCTCTTCTAATTTTTGGTAGAATGATAGTTGCACATCACCACGTATGAAATAAGTGGGTAGATTAAGAAAAGTTTTTCACCTTACAGTGAAAAATAATTTATTTAGCTGGTGGTTTTGCTTGCTTTCTCCTTTTAGTTTCTTGTTTTAACTCATTCAAATACACACGTGTCTGCTCTACAGGTGAGACAGCTACCAATTTCTTGAATTCTTCTCTTGCTGTCTTTATATTGAACGGTTGAGCTCCATAAAACATAAAAAACTTACTACAAAACTACAAAACTAATGCCTGAAATGGAAGTGGAAAACAGCTCCTGCTATTTAGTGTCTGAGTGAAAGTACGAGTTCTGGTGTTGAGGTTTTGTTTGTCCTTTACTTTTGCTCTGAATGAACATCATTTTTGTCTGAAGTTTGGAGGTTGGGATCTGTCAGTTTGGTAGGAATACAGTCTGTTCCTTTAAAGAGTTGTAATGTAATCAAAGAACAGTATCATTTTTTTTTTCTTTTGTGGCTCTTTTAAAACACTTTAGGTCTTACTCACCTCTGGTCTTAGAGTAGATTCTAAGAGACCTCAACAAGATTAATGTAAATTATATATATTGCTATAGTATGTACTGGCTTAAAACGGTAAAGCAAGGTGATTTCATTTTTAGAATTAAAAGAAAGTGGCTGTGTGGGTGGGTATGTGTATAAGACTGAGAAAATGTTCACGTGGACACATCACTCCTCAAAAGAAGCATGAATTTCAGTATCATAGGTCTGATAATGATACTTCAATGGTGCTTCACTGTGTGGGCATATATGAAAGTGATTAGTCAAGATTCTACTGGCAAACTCTTACTGTCCTACTGCAGAAATTGGGGTGGGTGTGAGTGGGTGCACAGGCCACTTGGTCGACTTTTTGTGGTTGTATATTTTTCTCTATGGTGAACACTTGCAACTACTACTTTACCCAGAATTGGGTTGAACCTCTGCATAATTCATAATAGTTTGTTTCAGGCTGAAGTTTTGGTATATTATATGTCAATGGGAGTCAGCAGAAGGAAGTGAGTTCCCCTTTTCATACATGAATTGTGGGAAGAATTGTCTGTATCGTGTTTGATGGTAGTGTGTGAAGCACTAGCGATGGAATTGTTTTTTTGGAAGAGGAGGGTGGTTTTGGACTAGCAGCAGACGTTTTTGGCTGGAGGAATAGCAACTTGAAACTTCACTTACTGAAGAAACCTGTTCACAATTTTGTCTGGTTTTCCCCCTCCCGCCCCCCCCAGCGTTCCTGAAATAAACTTCCTGCAATTCTTTGCAGCGTGCAGGTGTCCAGACTCCCCTTTACCCATGGTCGCCTGTGCAGCCCATCAGGCAACTGAAGGCTGTACCTAAAGTTCTGCTAGCAGTGGAGTGTGTTGCAATGGTCTTCATATAGTTACGGTGGACACCTTGTACAGCTACAGGCTGTAGCATCCCTTCCTAGTCCGAACAACTGAGTATTGCGTTCCAGGAGTCTACATATATGGAGGACTGCCTGGAACAGAAAAAGGAAAGCTGCAGAGATTGTAAGCTGCTGCTTGATCCATGTGGCTGTTGTGCCAAGGAGAACTTTGCTGGATGGATCCGACAGCTCATTGCAGAGTAGAGGGTCAGTCTTGCTGGTTATTTGCAGTTATTAACCTTAGTGGATTTTTTTGTTTGTTTGCTTTGTTTTTTTGTTTTTCTCTGCATGCATAAGAGGATTGTGGCCTCACAACCAGAATGCTCATGTTCAGGAAACTTAAGTCTGTTCCTAGTGAAGGGCTTTGAAGATCAGCAGGCATTTCCTCCAGGGTTTACAGCATTGTTGGAGGAGCCAGTGGCTGCAGAAGTCTTCAGGCCTGTCCACCTGATTTTGGTCATTCCTTACCTCACCAGCATGTGGATTATGCTGTTTGCAGACTGTCTAAGCTCCATGATGACCTCCGTGGATTCCTCATGAGCTTTGACAAGGCTGGGCCTGTGTACTTTTTAAAATCCTTTAGAAATGCCTGCTAGGCTTCTAAAGTCCCAGAGCAAAGGCTATACTACAAGGAACTTGGGAGGTCAGCAGCTGCATGTGGTTGTGGATGAAGGGGGTTTTGTGTGTGTGTGTGTGTGTATGCAGTTCTTGTTTTGAAAATGCATCATTTTTCAAGTCAGGTAGAGATACATTGTTTCTGAGAAGGCTTCTTGTACTCATATGATAAAGCTGACCAGCTTTTGAATTCCATAAGAAATTGTTGAACTGGATCCCTATGCCCTTTTTTGCACACGTGTTGCAGTCTATGAAAATTAACAGATGCTGTTTCATTTTGTCAGTGTGCAGGAAGCACCTCCCACAGGTTAGTTTCACTGTGTGTACTTCAAAATAGAAAGAAAACTCATACTGAAGAATACCATTGGCAAGTAGCACTGCTGTTTAAAATTTTCCTAGTGGCTTTGCTGTGAGGATCTCAACTTGGAGAGGCTTGCCAGCACCATCTACTGCTGTAATTAATTTACCTAACTAAACCAAGAAATAAACTCTGTATTTCAGAATTTAGACCTCCACAACAACCCTGAAGGCTACCTGCCCAGCTGGTATAAGCCAGTGGGTGTGCTCACACGACTGTGGCAGCTTGTTCATCAGTGATAGGAGTGAGACATTTTTCTCAAGGCTGGGTTTTCCCTTCACCTGGAGGAAGCAATAAACCTCAGTTTGAGTGATTTGTGGTACTCTAGCATCTATGGCAAATACGTATCTTGAATAACCTCAGGTAATATTAAACAGCTAGCTAGTATCTTTTAATTCTGGTTCAAAATAACAGGAGAATGGCAACCAATGGTCATCTAGGCTTAATTATCACATGGAGATGATGTAGGTGTGTATCTGTTCCTGGTCCTTAGCAGACTGTAGGAGGTGGTTGACTAGACCTGTTTGTGCCTCATACGGTGCAGGGCAGGGGTTGCCTTTGGCTTGTGGGTCTGCAGAGGGTGTGCCCGGTGTGGAGATAGAAACTAGGAAGGAGTGCTACAGGTTATCTTGCTCATGAAAAAGTTGTGTAGACGCTTTGGATATTGCAGTTGGAGGCTGACATTACAAGTGCCTCCTAGGGTGCATGGGAGAGTGAGGGTTGTACAACACACTTCTGAATCCTTTGCTGCAGCACATCTCTCTTTCCTCCCTGTGGCATGTGGTTTCCCCTCTTAAAATTTCAAGCTAAAACTCTCTAATTAAAAAATCTATTTTGGGGGTATGTGTGTTTCAGAACGTTTTAAGTTGTATTGATTATAGATTTTCGTTGTTGTTGTTTGGAGAGTCTGATAGGGGAATAGTTCCTGTGCTGACCAGAAACAGAAGACAGGAAGATAATGATGTTAACAAGGTGGGGGAGAAAAGGAGGTGTTTGTTTAGAAAAAGCCTAGTCACTAAAGCCTGTGGAGCAGAGGAACCCTGCTGATAACACAGATGAAATAGTCTGCCTCTTTCCTAACTTTAGAGGAGTGGAGCTTTGTAATAAATGGCTGCCATGTGGCAGCTGTCTCCCAGCTTCGTGAGCCTGGCAGTAGTTAATCCTGTCAGCAAGTCATGCTCCCTGGAAAAGAGCAGCGAGAAGAGCTGCAAACTCTTGAATCATTCTCTCTGCAAAATATTTGCATGTTGAATCTCTTTCTGCTTAAAACGAGTTTGGTAATTTGGTGGAGGTTCTCATCTTTAAGTAGCATTAAAGTGCAGCTGTGTTGGCTTTTAAATAAAACGTTAGAAACGTGCTGAGATGTTGCAATTCTTTCCCCTCTTTAAAAAACAAAAAAAGCCATTTTACTTTTGGAAGGTATATGTTCCAGGGTACAAAACACGCTGTGTAAAGAAGGGACGCTCTGTGTTGCTGTGCCTGTTTATTAAGAAATTACAAATTGAGCATCTGAGATCATGATTATCCTTGAAAGCTTGAGGCTTTAAAATTAATCTATTAACTTCAATTTGCTTTTTCTATTTTGCTGAGCATGTAATGTTTCTGTCCTTTCTCCACAACCCAGAAAACTAGAACTTTGACTTAAAAAAAAAAAAAGTTTGAGATTTTTGTGCAGTAGTGTAACACCATCAGATTCTTACAGGGCTTATGATAAAATCGTGATGGTTGACAATGCTACTGGAAATGAGTTTTAATCCCTGGAATTTCTACTGTTTCTTTTCTCATGTCGTGCATCATTTTACTGCGTTATCTTGCAAGATGTAAAGTGCTTTGGCGTTCTACCTGGTACAGTGCTCCAAGCAGTGAGTGCGCTGGCATCTCCTGCAAAGACAGCGCGGTCAGGCTGCAAAGGATGTGTTGGGGTCTCTGCAGTAAGCGAACCAATGCTCTCTCCCTTGGGCTTGCCTTTGCAGGGAAATTTGCTAGCATGTGGATGCAGTTACAATGGTGAAATGCCATGTGGGACAGAGCTACTCCGAAAGGAGAGTCTTTTCCTGGTATAGCTTACCCTATTTCCAGAATGGTTTTTGTAAAATTGCCCTTGCATTCAGGCCCTCTGTGAAGGTCCCTTTAAATCCATCCTGAAGGAAGAGGATCACAGCCAGGGTGCTGCACAAGAACCAAGGCACTAGCACAGGAGATTTTTTCTGTATCTTCCTTGGCGTGATTCATCCTGCCTCTCTAATCCCTGCCGAACCCGTCCTGCTGCGCACACACATCTCTGGCTATGTGTGAAGGGGTGACAACATTTGCTTGTTTCTCCCTCCAGAGATTTACTTTAAACTTTCGCCTTGAGTCTCGGGTCCAAAGGTGCACTTGAGCTGCTGGCCATCAGGGCAAGGGACAGGGATGGGGATGCGGATGGGGACAGGCCCTCCCTCCCTCTCTCCTTGACAGCTGCAGTCGCCAATTGCCAGCAAGCAGCCCGTCTGCATGGTTTTGTGGCTTTTCTTCCTCTCGTTACTACTGTTCCGTCTTGTTTCCATGATGCTGTGCGGATGAACAACCAGACGGATTGTCTCCTCTCGGGGTGGGTGCCTGGGCATCTGCAGGGCCAGTTGGTATGGCACAGGAGCCCCTGTTTTTTCAGTGACACCAGGGGCTATTGATGGCAGGCTGGGGCTGTGCTGCTGCTGCACAGATGCTTGCTCTTGGCCCACCTTAAAAGGACAAGATATCCCATGGTTTAGACTGGCCATATATTATCGGGGATGTCAGCATCTCCGTCACAGCTACCCAGCCGAGCCCAGCGTCCCGCTTCGCCCGCCCCACATCCCTGCAGCCTGTCCTCAGTTGGAGCCGAGGGTTGCTGTAATTCGGACTGTTTGGAGGGGAGGTTGCTTTTCTTCTCCGTTACTCAGAATTGTTTTCCATCTGCCTCTCCCAAGTGCAGTCTGTCTAGCTCACCCCTCGGGCTCTCGGACAAGTATCTCGTTCCCTTAGCACAGTGCTTGCTTAGCCATGTAGGTGATGGGACATCAACCTATAGCTTTCCCCCACTCCGGGTTTTAAGTTCACTGGGTTTGGCAGGGCAAAGCTAAAATGGAAGTGTCCCGGGGCTGTGCTTCCCCTGGGTCGCTGGGACTCCCCTCGGGCAGGCGTGCGTCCCCTTCCTCAGCCCGTTGGGCCGGGAGGCACGTGCGATGGGGGTGCCTGCTGGCCCTCACTTCGGCTTCCCCCTGCCCCTCCTCTCTCTTGTCTTGCCCGGCTCCTTCAGGGCTGTGTGGACAGCGGTGGTTTTGGCAGGCAGCATGATGCCGCTCACCTGACCTGTTCCTGCCTTTGTGAGACACCTCCATCCTGCCTGCCAAGGGGAGAGCCTTCAGGGCCCGCTCTCTCTGATCCCTGGCTCTGCTCTGGGCTCCCACCCTCTCCCGCGCCGTGTCCCAAGGCCGTCCCCTGGCCCGGTGGGACGTGAGCCAGCCCTGGCCCGAGGGAGAGACGCAGCAGCCGGACAGGGGAAGGCCGATCGGTGTGGGGAGAGACCCCGGGCTGTGTCCCAAGGAGCGCCGCCCCGCTGTGGCCGGTGCCAGCCCACGGGGGACACGAAGGGACTTTCTCGGGTCGCCACTTCATCTAAGGCAAATAAACTGGAGTCAAAGCCAAGAAACACATCGACTTCCTGGAACTCTGCGAGCCGTCCGCACAGCTGTCCCCGCTCCCCGAACACATGCAAAGCAGAGCTTATAAGGACAGACAGTATTGCTTTTGTGTCCCTCCTCAGCCAGCGGGGAGGGCGCAGGGGAGGGGATGTGCCGGGGTAAGGCCCAAGGTCCGTCTTGTCCCATGTTCCCCCTGCGTTGCTGTGGTTCCCGGTGACTGGGGGGAGCTGGGCCCTCTCCCCACCGGCCTCCTGATGGCTGTGCGGGCAGGCAAGGATGAGGATGGAGGGGTGTTTGCAGGCATGGACATGGGAAGGAGTGGAGGGATGTCTGCTTACAGCCATGTGTTTTACTCTGCTGTCGCCCTGACTTTATTTTTTTGCGTGTCTAAAAGTGGTGCTCGTGGCCCCAGGTTTGTTAAGATGTCTTCAAATCTCAGTATCCTTTTTGCTTGAACAAGCTCTCAAAGCTGACTGCAATTTGGTGACAAAGGCTTCCTGGAGGGCCAGGTGCTCACCCACAAGCTGATACGAACAGCGAGGATGAGGAGCAGCTTGTAGATACTTCTTTGGTTAGGGCGGGAGGCAGGCTAAAGCATTAGAAAAAATCTCAAAATTCATCAGCAGCTGTGGAGCCTAAATGTGGCTGCAGGTTACTGCAGCTCTTGTGGTGCTGTGCGTTTTGTGTGGCGCTGCCATTGCCGAGAATGGCAGTGCTGGTTGGGAGCTTGGTGCAGGCTTGGATCAAACCCTCTCAGGTGCCTATAGAGCGTGCTGGCGGAGACCTGGGCTTTCCTGTTGGGAGCCTGGGGGCTGTTGGGTTTTACTTTCACTCTTGGTGCTGGAGCAGTGCGTGCTTTGGTTCTCCTTTCTAGCCTAGCAAGACCACAGGCTCCTGCGTGAGGGCTGTTCCCACAGCACACAGCACTTGCAAAAGAGCAAATGTGGGGACCCTGTTCAAGTTAGCAAATTGAGCACAGAGCCAAGAAGATAGGTACGACTGCATTTTATATTAAGGCTGCCTGGTGTCTCCGTGCATTGCTGTAAACGAGTTGGATCATATAGGTGAATTTATCCAGGAACCCTCTGCTTTGCCTGGGTTTCTCACTGTTACATTAGTATAGCTTCCTTGTTTTCAGTGTATTACAGGAATGTAATACCAGAGTATCATGGTGATTCAGAGTTGTCATTTGCTTAAGGCATTAACTAAGTTCAAATTCTGGTATGCTTTATGGAGAGATGGTTTTGGTCATCTGAGCCACAGTCCTAAGGACCATTAGTGGTCCATAAGTCATCAGAAGGTGATTTTCAAAACCTACATAAAAACTAAATGCACATGCGTATCCCATCATGCATGCAAGGAAATAAAGCAGGAGGAGTATATATGTTTGAATATTTAAAATTAGCCTAACTGTTAGGTGTTGTAGCAACAGTATACAAAATAATCTGGAAATATGGGGTCATCTTGTTCTTGTTTGGTTCTTCTTCCCCTGCCCCACCCCGCAACAGAAGGTGGTCCCTAGCTCAGTTTTAAGGCATGGCCATGAGTGTGTGCTCATGTTCTGTGTCTGGATGTATCTGTGTGTGTACATGTTAGGTAAGAAAAGGCATATGGATGTTGTGGATTTGTAGGGTTGTTTTAGGAAGCAAAGTATTACATGTGCGCTAACACAGGTAAAACAATGGTATCGCTAATAGTTCAGAGAGTTCATAGCAAGAGGAGCAGTCTGACTTTCAGTGCTCAGAGAGTACCTTTCAAGAGATACTGCTCCTTTCAGTTGTTGTCTTTCACAGTTTTTCTTGTTTGGTTTTGTTTTTCCCTAGAGGAAAATACTAGTTACAGGTACAAGTTCAAAACCTTTGGGGTAACATTCTTAGTTTTTATGAAATGCTAAGTGAAAGAACAATCACCAGATACCCCCATGCCACTGTCTTTCTTTTTATGCTTGTCTTCCTTTCCCCATAGGCTGCTCTGTACTGGTGCTCCAGCAGTGGTGACAGTGAGGTGACGCTGCCAGTATAATTCTCTACCGCTGGGGTGCCGAGTCAGCACCAACACTTCAGTAGCAAGGGCAGAGTTGGTATTAAAAAGGTCAGTTGGGAAAACGTTTTTCGTTTGGTTTTCCTTTGCCTTGAGGCAGTGCTTTGAATAGCGTTAACCCTTTTTTCTTCCCACGATGCCTTTTCACCCTCTTTCCTTCCTGCCAGCTTTGATGCAAAATCATGTTCAAAATGTAGTGCGGGTGATTGTGTGCATCTCTTGGGGTGGGAGTGACCATTTGTGCTTGGGAATGTCACCATGTGCTCTGGGAGTAAAATCTGCTCCTCTGTGTAGAAGCTTAGTAGGAGACCGTTTGGAGTGCGGCGTAGCGATTCTTAGGTATTATAATCTCAAGGGTAAATGGTAAACTTTTGTTTATTCAAATGTGATATCCCTCTTTGAAGCTCTGTTCTCGTCTAAATTTGTATACTAGAAGGTCTGGCCTTCATTTAAATGATCCTTGGGGTTTTTTCTACCACTTAGAAAAAAAGTGGTGGGAAAGCCTTGAATAAGCTAATGGTGTTGCTAAGATGGAAATGATGAAGAAGGCTCAGGATTCCTGTTTGGGCCGCACGGGAAGAAGCGGTTTGAAATGCATGTGTAGGGGGGTGCACATTCCTAAAACTGTCATTTGTTTCCCCTGTTTCTCCTCCCTCTGTGTTCTGTACTACGTACTATGGCATGTTTAATGAAACCAATAAAAGTATTTGGCTGAGAGTGTTAATCTTTCCCTGGCCCAATTAGTGCATGGCTTCTACTTTAACGTTAATGTGGGTTTTTTTCAGAAGGCAGAACAATGAGCAGCTTTGTGCTACACACCAGGTTTTCCCCCTCCTTGCTTGTATTGTGTGTTTCTTCCTATCTATTCCAAAGGGAGAGCTCATGTGCAAAGACAGTGGAGCAATCTGGAGCAGAGACTTGTACCAGCTCCCAGGGGCCAGGACGTGCTGCTCTGTGCTTCTGTAGCCGCCTCTCGACGGCAAGTCAAGTGACTGTGACTCTGAAGACTCATCATTTCTTCTCTTTTCTTCTTCCTTCCCCTGTGGCCTGTGTTCTCCTTTTTGCTTCATCTGTGATGCTCTTCACCAGAAGGAGAAGCAGCTGTAACTGTTGAGAGTGGTCTTAAAACAAGAAAATTAAATACAAACAAATACACATAAGCGAAGGGGGGAAGTAACTGTTGATGGGCTCAGCTTTAACATACAGTGGAGTCACACTTTATCCCAAAGGAGGAAATAGGTCTAGCAAGTGTCTTCCTGTACAGACTGAATGGGAAGCAACAAGGCTTTTTTTCTTTTTTTTTTTTTTTTTAGCTCTCTGCTTTCTCAGGGACTCTCCCATTAGCTGGTTATGTGGGGCATCAGGCATGGGCCTGTGTCAGAAGTGGGAGCTACAGGCCCCTCAGGTTTCTGTGTGGGATCGAAGTTGCCCCAGTTCCGTGGTTGCAGCAACATCATCAAGTGGAGGGGACACGTTCCCCCAGAAGAGCCAGGTCTCTTGGTGTGGTCATGCAAAGAGGGCTGCTGTGTTGTTTTGTTTGGTCCCCACCCCCCAACACGTGTTAGCACTCTCCTCTGTTGCTTGCTCTCTGCTTTTCCTCCTTTTCACAGAGGATGACTATGACACTGGGAGGGTTTCTTCAAAGTAAAAGATGACTCGAATGCTTGTGACCACTTCTCTGTTTCCTAGAGGCTTTGGTCTGATGTTGAATGCAACCTGAGGCTGCACTGTTTGCCAGCCTGTTTCCTGTTTGTCCTCTTTCCTGGAGGTCTTTGTTTTCTTTTGGGGAGAGGGAGGAAGAAGGCTCCATCAGCATGACCTCCAAGCAGGGGCGTTTGGTGTGAGCTCAGAAGGCTTGCAGTCCTGAAGGCAGCATGGCATAGGGCATCCGTGCTGGTTGCTGCCTGTCTGATTCCCTGAGTTTCATAGGTGCTGTGGAAGAAAAAAAAAAACACTTCCACATCCTCAGTGGTGCATTTATTTAAAAAAGAAAAAAAAAAGGCAAACAAAAAAAGCTGCAAGAGAAATCTCTCAGTATGTTCCTGCCTAAAGGCGCTCTGCCATGGGTTTTCCCACAGGAAGGAGTGATTTGGCCCAGTATTCTTATTGTTTCTATATCCTATTGCAAATAGAAAGTTATGCTTCTGAAATCAGTGTGTGCTTCTCATGCAGTTGTCTTTGTTTCACTCGTGCATTTTTGGTTCATGTAAGAGAGTGGAAAATGCATATGTAAATAAAATCATGCAGCAGTAATACCTGTTTTTGCAGAAATTAAGTTACGATCTTTTGACTGCTTCCAAAATAGGAAAATTTTACTGTACAGAAAATGGTTTTAAAAACAAAATCTGTGACTATACATATTTCTTTGCATTAGCATGAAGATACTTAGATTCAGAAATAAAGTAACTGTTGGTTCATAGAAATTATGAAAGGGTGTAATAGCACTATACATAGTTTTTCTCCTGAAAGAAGAACAGAGAGCAAGCTGGCAGGTGTTTCTAAACTGGGAGTTAGATTTGTTAATGTGTGCATGTATGCCTGCCTCTTCTCTTCGTGGTGTACATTTCCCATTTTCACTGTTGCTAAAAGCAGCACTAGGAATTCTGACTAGTTCTCTGGGAAGCTCCTCAGCTACCTTAAAGTTAGCTCCTTGGCCAACACAGGAGTCTTCACAGTTACACAATAGATTGACTTTTCCCGGGATGAATCAGTGGTGACATTAATGTCCTAGGTATTGACTGAAAGAGGAGTGAATAGGTCTACTTTGGAAGGGAGAGTTGTGTTTGGTTGGGGTTTTTTAAGGGCTAAAGCACTTACTTGCATTGTTTTAACAGAAATCTTAAAAACAGTAGTTTAAACTGGTCCTTATTTTTGGTGGTACTAAGCAGATATAGCAAGCAACTTAGAAGATTTAGGTCAGTCTCAAAAAGAACCCCTTTGTGCTTATTCTATTCAAAATTAAAGTCAGGCACCACACAAGTGGTTAAATAAAGATTGAGAGAGAAAAAACCCAAAATTGTGTTGTTCTTGAATGAGATGGACCTTTTTTAAAAACAGAATAACAGCAAAATTACAACAGTTAAGGACAAACAAAATAAAGACAAACAAATAAACAGCTCCCGTAATTCCTGGAGAAAATACAGAAGGGTGGATGCTTGGCCTCACCTTGGATCAAGAAATCCCTGTTTCGCAGAGACCACTAGTGTTTTCTTAGCAGAAAAGTACAAAAGTGACTAGGGAAGATTTACCTTGAATTGTTCAGGATAGCATAAACATAGTCTTTTTGTCTGTTTCTGAAGATGCATATTGAAAACAGTGTTTGTTAAGAAGGTAGTGTTATCCAGAGCCTTAGACAGTGGGCTTAGTCGGGTCCTAAGTTTTGTCTCTAGACTGCGCTGGCTCTCAATGTCAAATTAACTGTGTGCTGCTCCTAAGAGGGTCAGCAGTTAAATGTAGGAGGCTTGAATCTGCTGCTTTGGCTGGCATTGCGTGAAATCAGGAACTGCTTGACCCAATTTGGGCCCTTTCTCTTTGCCTTTTCTTGTGCGCTCTAAAATGTCAGTAGTTGGGATAAGTAGCCATTTACTGTTTGCAAATGCTGTTCAAACAGCATTTGAAGATGTGTTAAGTGACTGATTTTCATGTCATCCTTGAGAATGTATTTTTTTAAAAGGAAGAAACACTGTTGAGTTAACCACAGTTTGAGGCCGATGGTCTCTGCTTTCTGAAAAAAGGAAAACCTGTATTAAGTTTGCTGGATGCGATTGGTAAATCTGAGATGAGGTTAAATGTCCACAGTGTGTTCGTTTCCATAATGAAATAAGTATTTTGCTTGTAAGGTTATAAAGGTGTATTTCTCCATGAAAAATGTATCAGTAGTTTTCCATATTACAAATAACCTTTTCCAGAGGCTATCGCCATGGGTGCCGTGGGCAGAGACTCCTCTCTCATGCATCAATCATTCCCCATCACCTCTAAAAATGATGTTTAACTGCCCTGTCATTCTCCAGCCAGAACAGGCATCCTTCCTGAAACCCCAGCGATAGCATGATAAGTTTGTGGTTTCAGAAAAGGGTGTGGAGAAATTCTGTCGGCACATATGATGGTTGCTTATGTCTTCAACTCATCTGGAAACGTTGGGCAGTGAGTGTAAGGAATGTGCCAAATGGTCCCAGAAACCTCAGTAGTCATTTCACCACTGCTAGAAGGAAGAAAAAGGTCACTATGAATTCATGTATTGGAGTAAATGTTAATCCTCCAAGAAGAGAAGGGGGGAGGAGTGTGTGTATGAAATTGAATTACTTAAATTCTCTAGCTGCAGAATATTCTTCCAACTTCTTAACCAAATGTGACGACCTCAGTGATATCCTAACTTGCTCTCTCCTCTCCCTCATCTTGTTTTTTGCTGGCTGAATACTGGGGACCAAGCCGGTAAGGGTTTCCTCTCTATGCCCAGGTTTCGCTACTGGCAGAGGCAGCAGCATCTCCCAGCCCAGTGCCCAGCCACTTGCAGGAGTGGGCATTTGGCTGAGCTGATGGTGTTTACGTACTTCTGTCCTCAGACCTATGTACCAGTCCAGGGGACCCCTCAAACTAAAGGGCTGTAGTCTTATTTTGCTAAAAAGGCTTCTAGAAAAACTTACTCCCTTTCTCTTTTTCTCTTCTCCCTCATGTAGTGCTAGAGGGTGCTGCTGAAGAAGAGGCTGAAGAGCCAGACGCTACTATACATACTACACTAAGTGAGGAGACCAGCAACCAAGAAGAGAGCCACAGTCAATCAGGGGATAAAAATGAAGGTAACTGGTTTGACTAGCTCTGTGTGACTCTGTAAATTAGGGCATTGATAGGCTTGTAGAAACATTTCTTACCCATCCATACCCCTTACCTGTGTGAAGACTGTAAGATACATTGAGCAGAAGCACTGGTGCATACGTTTCTTTCGCCATCCCTAACCTTTATCTGTCTGACAAGTATAAAGTAGGTTGAGCAGAAGCATGGGCACATAAATACTTGACTACCACTGCAGGCTTCCAAACTAAGATTTTCTTGGCTCCTGGTAACTTGGCACCACATTACTTAGTCTCAAAAACCCCACCTGTTTATAATGCTCAAACTTATCTTCCAAAGACAGTATTATGCAGAGATCAAATGTTCACATACAAACATGTTCCTCCTTGTTCACCCTCACATCCTCTTGTGTCACAGTGACTTTCTCGCAACACACGTTAAGATTCAGTGCTCTGCACCAGAGGTAACAGAGCAATAGACTTGCAGGGTGTTCCTGTTTGGGAGACTTCTTTTGGGGGAAAGGAGTGTTTAGTTTGAAAGCATTTTCCTTTTCAGACTCGTAAAAAGGAACATGGAAGGCCTTACCTGTGTGTTTGACATGGTATGTTGAGAAACCAGAGATGAGATTTTAGGTGTGTTTTTAATTTGGTATCTGAGACAGGAGCATCCCTGCTACATACAGAATGTGATGGAGAAGTCTGAATCTAAACAGCTTTAGCTGTGGCATTAGTCATGGGTGTAACACATATGCTCCATGGACTAATACAGCTTGGTAGACCAAAAAGAAGAAAAATCTACATAGATGCCAGCTGTGGCAGTAAAGAGGCATTTGGGGGGATTTGGGGTTTTGTTTTGGTTGGATTTTTACTAATTTAGCTTACTTCATATACAGAGCTGGCTTAAGCTATGCTAGAATGAGAACCCAGTACCCTACACTGTGTTACTAATGCCTTAATTGTGCAGTTCTGCTCAAAACACGTTTATGCTTGAGTGATTGTGCTTGCCAGAGTGTGCATTTTTACCAGTACTGTGCTACTAGTTCATGGTGATCATGAGGTACCACAAATAACATCATTTTATAGCAAGAGAGTTTAAGGTAAATCACTCTATAAGCCCTAGACTGAATTAAGGTTGAAAATGAAGATAACGTGAATGTCCTATGAGAAGAAATGTACACCTTGTCCTGTGTGTTCCAATATGAGAAACTTTTCCTGTTACAGGAACTCCAGTTATTATGGGCTGTTGCCTCTGCTCCATGATGATCCAGCAGAGTGTGATGCGAGTTAAAGGCAGCTGAAAATGCTGTGGTATTTTATTTTTTAGATGGCATAGCAACTCCTATGTGTGCATGTGTGGTTTTTGTTTTTTTCATTCCAGAGAAGCAGCTGGAAATCTTAAACAGCTACAAGGTATCACCAGGTTCACCAAACAGTTTGGACGGAGCAGACTTGTCCTCCATTGACGCCATGATGTCAGCAGTGATGAATGTGGGGAAGATTGCTGAAAATGGCGGGAACTCTCAAAATGTCAAATCCCCCTCGAAGTCTCCTGCACCAAATCGGATTGGCAGGAGGAACCAGGTATGTAAACCTGAATGCAGGGAGGGTGAAGGGGAGACAAGCAGCTGTATGGGAAGTGATAAGACATAGTTATGTTTCTTTGATTGTTTTGCCCTTTTTTCCATCAGCAGGTATTTCTTGCCTCCACCGTTGCTCCTCTTGTATGTTTCCTAGTGTCTCTCCAGAACATAACTTTAGAAAACTGGGAATTGAAGGGGTCTGCTTGCTTGGATTCACACATAAAATGTTTGAACACGAGCTCCAATGTCATGCAATGGTGACCTGGTCTAGCAGATGCCACTAACAGTGGCAAAGCCACCTAAGAATTGCCGCTTCTTCCCTGCTGCATCTTTTCTCCAGGCTCTTGCATTCACCTAATCTGTTGGGGGTCCAGTTCATTTCATGAAACTAGGAGAAAAGAAATAGAGAGGAGCAGAGCAGTCTGGCAGGGGGCTTGGCTTGGCCATCATGTGGGACCCTTCATGAGGTGTGCAGCTGTCCCCAGGGAAGATCCAAGTGATTTAAGGTTAAAGGTGGTGCTAGAACTAAGCATCCATCAGGACACTCAGTTCACATGTATGTAGTATAAGGTGCCCTTACTACATTGTTAATAAAACTATGAAGAGCTATTGCAGAATGCTTTGTACAAATCTTGCAGAGCAAATATATGTAGCTTTTACGATTTTTTTTCCATTTACCAGTTGATGGCACCAGTTGATAGCAATATTGATCCAAACAAGTGAAAGGAGAGAGTTCTATTAGTTAAAGTTGTTACTTTTTATATCTATGTTTTTCTCCTGCTGGGCCAAGTCCTACCAATGAAGGTGCTGCAGAACATCAAGAAATACCCCAAATCCCTGTGTCCATTTGACTTCAGAGCTTGTGGTGAAGGACAGAGAATTTGTAGATGAATCAAGATGTAACAGGGACCAGAAAGGTTGAGAGGCATGACTCATGTGATGTTCCTATAGTAGTTTATTAATAGCATGCCGAGTAGGTGCCTAGTTGACAGACTTATGACTTGTCTTGGATGTTTTTGCTTGAAAGGAGTTAAAAACCATTAGCTATAAAGGAACATTCTTAAATGAAGAGTCTGGGCAGTATACAGGCAGCTGTGTTTGTGGGATTGTATTGTCTAGCACCTGGCTTTAAGGTTTCTTTGCAGTGTTCCCACTTAGGGGCTTCCCTCGTTCCTTGATTTCATCATGTGAAATGAGGCACTGGAGTTAAGACTAGTCTCAGTGGCAGTGCTATTACACAACTGTCCGCCCGTACACCATGTGGTTTGGCTTCAGGGAAGTTTATTAGTGTTAGTGACCTTTATTCCACCTGATATTTCAATGGGCATCGAATCAAAGGAAGCTCGAGAGTAAATGTGACAGGATTAAGAGGGATTCTTACAGCATAAAAATAAACAAATACATTGAAAACATAGTAAATAGCCTGTTTGTTTTTAGCCTGAAAGATTGTTATAGCCAGAGGGGCAAATGGCTACATTACTGAGAAAATAGAAGCGAGATGTGAAATATTAAGTGGGTATCAATCTGGTTAGCAACTTCTAATACAGCAAATTTCCACTTTCAGCATGCAGAATGAAAGCACTGAATTGTTTCAGTGCGTAGCAGCACACAGATCTCAGATTCTGGTCAGAATGTGCCTCTTACTATAATTTCAAGGATAGTAACAATTAGCTAGTTTTCTGGGTCTGACTGCTGTTTCCCATGAGTTGGCAGTGCATCATTTTGCCCTTTGCCCCAAAGTCTATGGTTCTTTTCATAATGCTGACTTTATCTTGGCTCTAGTCTACCCATAGTCTAATAAACATGTTCTCACATCAACCTGCATCTATTTTAACTTCTCATTTGCTTTGCTCTTGAAGAAAATAAAAAGTGTGACAAAGGTGGTTTTTTTGAGCTAGAGAAAACCAAATAGACCTGATGCACAACTCCAGAAGCGTTTCCTATCAGTTGAATGCAGAGCAGTTGTGCCAGGTTGACTTACTAAAGGGAGAGTAGCTAACAAATTAGCTGCTAATTTTATCTTTCAGTTCAGGAAGTGTGTTTTCACCAGCCTGGCTCTGGTGAGGTAGCTGAGTGCTATGTTTTAAATTTGTGAGTGGGGGTGCTTTTACAGTAGGGATGCTAATTTTTTGGTCTGGATTGGGTCAGTCAACAGCATTCCTGTTGTAGCTACCCTGGATTTGCTTGAGCTGTGTTACGGTATGTGGCATGTACCCTGTGTGACCACTGGAGAAAGTTTGGGTTTTAGTTAATAATAAACCGCAGATTCAATACTAATCAGCTCTGGCTGAGCTATAGTGTGTTTCTGATCTTTGCTTCAAGGTGAACCAGTAATTACTCTATCTTCTGCTAATTTGGTGATTCGAAGAGCAGGCAGTCTGGAAAGCAGGCTTTGAAACAATCAAGTGCATCATGTAGAACNGGTGTGTGTGTGTGTGTGTGTGTGTGCAAAAAAAAAAGTAGTAGGTTGATAATTTCACAGAAATACCCTGGGGATTAAACACCGTCTAAACTGTCAGCACAGCTGCAGGGATTTTCCTCACAGCACAGTGTGTTTGTTCGCTGTCCTGAGCCAACTTTAACAGGGTTGCAGTATAATTGGAGCTGAACAGTACTGCACATACAGATTGCATATAGTAAAATTAAAGTTGTATAAGTAGGATGGAATGAGCTTGTGTGAATTATATGTTCGTATATAGCAATGGGGGGGCGCTGGGATAATGCATTTTAATTTTTTGGGGGTGTTCAGACTTCGTAATGGCAGCCTTTCTGGCTTGCTTTCTAATGTTTTGCAAGTAACAGTATGTTAGGTCTTGGCCTGTGTGCGTAGCCTACAGTGATTACCCTTAGGATGGAGAGCCCTGAAATACTGTTAGAAAAAGATGTGCAAGAGAAACAGTAAGGAGGAGTGGGAGAACCTAATCATTGCAGTCCTGATCGTTTTAGAAGTGAGGTCACAAGTTTTGTTTACTTCAGGCAAAATGGGAAAATAGCTCTTCATCTGTGTCCACATGTCACTGAAGTTAATAGAAAATTATCATGGCCCATTTTTGAAAACACAGTGTTAGATTTTAATAGGAGACTCTCTAGAATGGTTCCCCAAATCATGTAGGAGGGGAGATTGCTTTATTGAGACTTTAAAAACCCTTTTTCTAACCCTGTGTCAGCATCTTCCCTCCTAACATGCCAGAGAATTTGTCACAGAGACTTGGGTTAGTCATTCTCAGTGTTCTTCACAAATGTTTGTGTCTGACAACCTGGAAATGGTTGCTTCTGAGTTGATGACTTTTGGGATGGTGGTGGGGGAAAAGAATTGTGGGGACAGAGGAAATGCACAGATACACTCACACCCATCAACTCCCTTCCAACTAAAGAGCTGCAGAGGGCAGGTTTTCTTTTTTGCTTGTTTTTATGGTTTTACTAATGATACTTAAAATAGCCAGCAAAGAGGTTCAGCAGAACATGTCCTTTTGGCATAAATATTATACTTTCCCATCAGTCATGCAGAGATGGTTTTTATACTCTCTTGTCACCAGAGGTGTAGGTAACAGGCAGTGGATCTATCTAGCTGGTGAAGATTTGCATCATTCCACAGAAAACAGGTTTAATATTCAGTGCCAGACCACCTTCCTTTTAATATACAAGCATTGGTGCAGAAGCCACGCCTGGGCTTCTTAGTGAGGTGGTGAAAATACCCTTTATGTCATGCAGTAGCCATCCTTGCGGACAATTCAGGCAAACGCCTTTGGTTTCTGCAAGAGTGCCATTTCATCTTTGGGTGAGAATGGTGGTTTTGCTCAGTGTCTCAAGGGCATACTTAAATCAGGCTGAGCAGTCTGGTCGGCTTCATTGTTTGTGCTCCTGGTTTGAGCATGGTTAGTCCTGATTCTCACCTGGGTGGAGAATAACCGGGTTCATAATGTGTTCTTTTTGAGTCACGTACACTCCTGCATTGTCACCACTTTTTCACTATGATCTCATCAGATCTTGCAAGCTTGAGAAGGGTTGGGCCTGGCCAGTGTGCCTGAATGGGATGCTTCCAGGAGAAACACAGGATGCTAAGGGAAATGGTGCTGGTGATTCAGTAAGCGCCACTCTTCCTTCTGAGTCAGCCATGGAGCAGAACATACAGGCCCTAGAAAAGGGCACTGAGCTAGTGCCTTGCCATTGAGATGGGGTGGAAAACCTGAAGTCCTGACGACTTGTGTTTATTAAAGATCTTTTGGGAAGATTAGTGGCATTTGCCCACATGCTCTGGCGGTGTTCCAGGAATTACTTTCTGATCACCTAAATTCCTGCTGGCAGTTTGAGCTGGTCGCAATAATTGCCTTCACTTCCTGTCCTAAACTGCTACTGCTGAGTATCCGTGTGCAGTTAAAACAGCTGCTGTACTTCTGCGGTAGTTGAAATGGCCCCTATTTATAAATTCAGAAGTTTCTGAAACTTCCCTGAGGGATCTATCAGGATGATAAATGTACATGTGCAAGTTGTTCTGTTAGCAGTGGCCTTCTGTACTTAGGATGGATTATATTTTTTCCATCCTGAGCAGTAACAGCTTTCGAGTTCTTTTATATCGATATTCCTTCTGATTTTTTTGTTTTGTTTTGTTCTATTCACAGGAAACAAAAGAAGAGAAGTCTTCCTATACCTGTCCTCTGTGTGAAAAGATTTGCACTACACAGCACCAGCTAACTATGCACATTCGTCAGGTATGCAGAGTACCAGCTCTTGATTTCTTACTTTTATTAAGAGTGTCTGGTTTGCCAGGGTGCATTCTGCAGTGGTGAAAAACAATTCCATGTGCAAACCAGAAATGTTTCCATTATAACTTTATTCAATTGTTTTGCTTTTATTTTAGCCTTCCCTTTGTAATTTCTTTAAAAAGATCTCCGCAAACCCAATGCAGAGGTGGGTAATTTTCCTCCTGTCCTTCCCCAGCACTCCCCTCTGCCAGTGGCTCAAACAAGGATGTGTGTCCTGTTCTGCATAGCTTAAGGTATCCCAAGGATCCAGAAAACCACTTCCATCATGGGGCATAAGTCCTCATGTTATCCTGTTTGAGTACAGATCTCTTTACTGGTCATGCAAATTAAGAAGCAGGAAGACAGAATTTTTAAATCATCTCAGTGTAGAAGAGCCTCTAAGTCCTTCACAGGGTATAGCAATTTTGGGAGGCAGAATTAAAAATACACTTTTTTAATGGACAATGCACTTTTGTCAGCTACAGGCCTCTTCTTGCTCCTCTTGAAATATATGCATACTTTGTAAGGAGGTTTGACCTTCTCTATGTCAGAAGGTTCTGCTTTGGATGCTAAGGTTGTGGTTCACCACCGTGAGTCCACTAGATACTTACTACTTCAGTTTTCCCTCCTGTACTGTAACTGTTACTTAATTTTTTTTTCTTACTCTCCTGGCGGCTTTTTTTTTTGGTACGTGAAGAAGTCTTCAAGTCTCTGAATGCAATTAAGAAAGAGTGGTACTTATAGCACAGTTGCTAATAGCCATATTTTGGCCTTGTAATGCATTCTTACAGCCCTAGAAGTCTGCATGTGCACTCAGCAGTTTACTTCAGTTTTCTTACTACACAGTTTGGAATTAATATCTTTGAAGAGTATTTGGTTTTAAGTGTCTTTCTTGTGCCATGAAGTTCATAATTACATCCTCTTTCTGTTTTCCCCCTTACCACTCACCCAACCCCAAACCACTGCAAGGTACCATTTGTCTGATGGGTTGTTGCTGAGTCCCTTTCTATCCTCTTCTGCTGCACACCCAGCAGAAATGCTGCATGTGGCAGGCGTTGCAGGCTGTATGAAACAGCTACTTGTGCTGGTGCATTANGGGCACACCTTAATATAAGGTATTGTGCCGAATGACTCTTTAAAGCTGCTTTTAAGATGTTTATAGTTCTTGCTAATATTTTACTGGCACTTCAGAAGGGACATTCAATGAAAAAAAAATCATTGCTTTCTCTAGCATAACACTGACACTGGAGGGACAGACCATTCCTGCAGCATCTGTGGAAAGTCTCTGAGCTCAGCGAGCTCCCTTGATCGCCACATGCTGGTGCACTCAGGTGAAAGGCCTTATAAATGTTCAGTATGTGGACAGTCCTTCACCACCAATGGAAACATGCACAGGTGAGTGCTGATCGTGACCCAAGAGTTTGGAAAGGATTACAGGATAGAGGGCTGTTTCGTTTCCTTGGAAGGACTTGCAAGCTGACTAAAGACACTTACTTGGGCAGAAAATGTGGACTATCTGTGATCCATAAGTATGGCATGACACACATACACACTACAACTACTAGAATGCTTAAGTTGTGGGAGGAAGTCAGAATTGAAAAAGGTCTTCTAGCTCTGTTCACATTTTATCAAGAGTTGTTACAGATATCCAGAATTATTGCTTTTTTGGTTTTATTAGTATTATTATTTTGACAAATGGGATGGATTTTTCTCAGAGGACAAAAACATATAGCCAAGCTGTACAGGAGCTTCTGATTTTGTAGCTTCAGAGTCGTGGGTGCAAGTGGTTGTATTGGAACATCTTTGGTGGTGTTGTACGTTACGTAGTTAGGTATCCAAGTGCCGTCGTGAAGATGCCTCTTTGGAATAATTTATGTTGTTTTTAAATACATACATCAGTACTTGCTTGTACTGTAGACAATTTACTGCACTATAGATCCAGGAAATTCTCTGTAACCCAAGTTGCCAAATATATTTCATGTAGTTTCCTTCGTAGGGATGTAGCAATATGTACAGTTGTCAACTGGGGAAACAAAATGTTAAATCACATGGATGTTTCTTCCTCTCTCTCATCCCCCAATTCAGTATTCATTTATTTGCATGGGTGGAACACCTCAGAGCTGATTAAGATTTTATGAATTCCCACATAGCTTTAGTCCCCATATCAAAGAGTTTACAACCTACAAAGAAACTGCAAGACAGGTGGGGGAAAGGAATATAACTCATAAGCAAAATGACAGGAGTGATGGTTACAGGCTGGTTCTGTGTGGGAGGTAAGAGATCTTGTTTCCTCGACTATTACCAGTCATTTTCCAAGCAGTGTGCTATAGGTGGAATGAAAGGGGTGATTTTGGTGGCAATAGGAAAGATAACGTAATGCTGCACAAAGGAAGCAATAGCTGATTGCAGCTTTACCTTTTCTCTGTCACATTATCCAGGTTAAACAGTTACATGAAAACAGAGGAGAAATGCAGTTTTTTAATTGGATATTTCTTTAACTTATACTTGATTGGAATTGGGGAGAGTTGGACAGAGAGATGTAAAATGAGAACGGAAAGATACAAAGACATTCAAGAGGAGATACTGGCCTTGGGCACTGAATAAATCACACATCTGACTCATCTGACCAGAGGTGTTGCGAGCCACATGTTTGCCAGACCAGGTCATTACTCCATCTGCTGTGAGGAAGGCAGGGCAGCTGCTGAGCTGTAGTTGATGCCACTGTCAGCATCCAAGGGTGAATTTCAGTGCTGGGACTCTGGGGTGGTCGGACACTTGTGTCCAGGTCCTCAGCCCAGGCTGCTTGCTGAAGGACTGCTTGTGGGGTTTGTTTGGCTTTTTGCTCACTAGGTATCTCCTCATCCTCTCCCACAAGCAGGAAAGGGAGCCTTCCCCCGAGACGTGACTCCAGGCCTACCCAATGTTGATGTAGTCACCTTTGCTTATGTGTGTTTCCCCATATAGCAACTCTTAACCATGCTTTAGTAACACATTTTCCAGAATTGCCAGGCTCAGTGACTTGCCCAAAAGAAGTAAGTACAGATCAGAACCTTCTGATGAGAAGATTGTTTTAAGTTTTTCTCTTAATGAGATGTTGCTTGAAGTTACCAGGATAGAGTGCTGTATTTGCTGACTGCATTAAGAAGGATCTAAGTTCATGCAAGGAAAAATCTTCCTATTAAAAGTTCTTTCCATCTAATAGGTTCCTGTCTGCTCTGTAAAACTCCTTGTGTAGGCCCTCACCGCAGTAGCTCAGTGGGACATTGCAGAAACCTGTTGCTGAGCTTGGTGGCACTGTAACAAGTGACACCAGACCTGTCACAGGCAAGATCCTGAGCACACTGAAACAGGCTAGTTTTGCTAAAGGAGCGTTGTGCTTGGCAGGACTGCCATCACCAATTTTTTGCAGTGAATAGCCTTTTCTTGTTGCTATGACAGACTGTAATAGTGAATCGTGTTGCTGAAGTGGAGAGCCTGACTGTGCAAGTAGGTAGATGAGGATAAATGCAAAATGAAATGAAATTTGTTATCTGGTGCTATGACACCACACTCACAAGGAAGATGTTCATTTTGCCCACTGGGTACCTCCTTCCGAAACAGGTATTTCTAGTCTAAGATGGTGTGAAGTAAATTCTTTCGTAGGCATCTCAAACTAAGCTGTGGCATCAGGTCCAGTGGCCTGCCAGTGCTGTGGCTGAATGACTCTCACATCAGATCAAAAATGCTTCTGTCTGAGGATCCCGGAAGAAGGACCTGCTTGCCAGGTCCTGCCTTGTGTGCAACTCCCGCAGGCCTTGCTTCTGGTGGTGCTGTGTCTGTTCTTCCATACTAGCTGGATGACAATACAAGTCCATCTTTCTCTACTTTTGTGCACATTTCCTTTATTGTTCGCTATTTTTGTGCCATGGTATCAAAGTAGTGACAGATACATGCCCAAAACAGCAAAGCATAAGATTTCTAACATGCTTCTGGTAGCCAGCAGGGTGGTATCCCTGGAGAATCACACAAAGTGTGGGATCAGAGAAATAAGTTTTTAGCAGAAAGTTGTGAATGTGCTGCTAAAGAGTGAACATAGCTTGTGAAGGTCCTGCAGGAGCCTCCCCAAGTATTACTGCATTTACATCAAATAAGCTTGGTGCACAAGAGGAGTGAGGGAGAGGTTAATCTGCCAGTATCTGAACAGGGGAAGAAATGTATAGGCACATACATCCTCTCTTCTCTTTCTCTCCCTCTGCCTTGTTCCGGCTTTTAACTGTCTGTACTATTTTTTTAATCCAGACTTTTAAAAGACCTTTTAGGGGAAAAAGTCCAACAAAATGGTTTTGTCAAAGGGAAATAGTGTGCCACAGGAGTGCGTATTACTGTTCCGGCAGAGGATTAAATTTCTGATCCAGTTTTCCACCTCGTAGCAGCCAGGTCAGCTGAATAGAGGAGGGAAGGAGTTTTGGTTGCTTTTCTGGGTTAGAAAATATCAGTGTTGGTACACTCTCAGGTGTCCATCTTCTCCATAGAAAGTCCCTCACTTTATTAAGTGAAGAGAGGAAAGACCCTCCAGTGCTCTTATTTGCTGTTCTTTTGCACGTGGGCAAAACTTCTTTGCAATAGCCAGACATTTTGTGGAGTGGGAACACTCTTTTCTGCCCATCTCTTCTCTGGGTAAGTCTAGTTGCATTGGGGTGTTGTGTGTACTCTTTACCTGTTAAATTGACGCTGCTCTTCCTGACTCCCACAATACGTGCAACACTTCATTTGCAAATGAGTCATAGCCTCTCACATAAAGTCCAGTTTCTTTTTGTTCTCCTTGGCTCCTTGACAACAAGTCAAGCTGAATGGGCAGAGCAGGCAGGGGTGGAGGGGGAAGGTTCTCTTGTGCAGCACCATTCAGAAAAAGAGGTTAAAACCTGCTTCCTTTTCTGACCAGGGTGAGTCTTGGCCAGGATTTTCAACAGGGCACTGTAAGCCCAGGGCACCTCAGAAAACTCTTGGAGCTGCCAGACTGCTCAGGAGTGGCGTGAGCCTCCCATGGGGACAGTTGCTGTTGGAGAGAGCAAAGGCCTCCGGAGAGTGCTCAATGTCCAGCACAAAAAGCTGATTTTCTCATTCTTCCGAATGTACCGTCAAGCTAACTGTATCTATTATCAGTGTTGCCCCTACTGTTTGAGGAGGGTTGTTGCAATCTGGTATGATAACTGGGAGATCCATCAGTGTCTGCTATCAGTAACAGGAATTGCTCTGGAGGAGGAGAGCTGGAGACAATGCTGAGTTTTTTACAGAGTTTTCTTTTTGACCAGTACTGGAAAGAGCAAGTCTTCTTGGAAGTAACAAGCCTTCTAGCATCAGGGACTGATTTGGGGGTTTTGTGTGTTGTTTTCTTGGGGCTTTTTAGGAATTTGGAGGAAGGAGTTAGATCATGGTAATTTTGAGTTCAAAATTCCTGTAACTGGAATGGCACTGTGATGATCAGTACATAAGAAAATCTGCAATTTAGGACATACTGATCCTCACACTTTTATGCTAGAGACACAGACACTGTCTTTCTCTTGGCCACAGTAAATTAAAGCTGAATATTCTCAGATCTCCAGCAGGAGCATAAACTATATGGAAGGAGGGTGCGTGTGTGTATAAAGAGTTTTCTGTAGCTCTGAAAGAGCTGGAGATTTCTGAAGTAGTGTCTCCAATCAATAAATTGCAATTACTAAAGGCTTTCCATCTGTACTGTCACGGTAGCTCCCTGGGGAGTTTATCTACGAATAGTGCCAACTCTGAGGACCCCTTTTGGGTCTAGACTCTGCCACCAAATAGGAGGTTGCAAGCTTCTTATTCCATCTCCACCACTGCATCTCCCCAAAATGCAGACAGAGGAGTTAGGCTGCTGCTGTGTGTTTTAGTGGTGGTGGTGGTTTGTAAGCTTTAGCAAGGGACCTTGAGGCAGAGAAAAGACTTTGCTTGACTTACTGTGTTGCATTCCAGTAGAACATGCATCAGGCTTCAGGGGGAAGGGCGATGCCTCCACTTGCTCCAAAAGGGTTTCCTTTAGGGGTAGGAGACTTTGCCAACAGCTCCTTTTCCATTTCTGTGACTGAGGATGTTCTGTGCCTATCACTTTAAAATCATATTTTCCTCCCTGCCAAAGACACGCTCTCCATGCAACTTGAAAATGTTAATAGGATATAAATGCCAGAAGGGAGGCGAGAAACGACCTTCCTGCCAGTTTCCAGTGGGTAGCTATTAAAGTCTCTGTGGCAAGTCTGCAAAGGCTAAAGGGATAATATATGTATTACAGCCACAGCTTCCCCAGTTTGGTAAGCGAAGCTGCAGTATCCATGGCTGATGTTCACCAGGCTGTCCATATTAGTGCAGTAATGCAAACCTACTGAAGTGTTTCATATGAAAACAAAAGGTTGCAGGTATCTAGCTTCTTTCTCTCCTTCCGCTCCTTACTCCATACTGAGCAAAATTCTTCATAATGGCTTTTTATTTACATCCTACTTAGGTACTTGTAGGCTGTTTATGCACCATCTCAGAAACAGGTCTCAAAGTTTGGGGAATTATTTTTTTTTCTGGCACATGCGAAACACCACATGCAACAACCACATGCAGAAGTCTTTGAAACTCAAATTGGAAGATCTGGATCACAGAAGCTATGCTTTGAAGCATGCTTACAAAGGGTCCTATCAAAGAAGGTATTTCTTCTTTTAATTAAGAAGGCACTTTCATTCTCAATCTTATTTTCAGTGCTAGATAATTCTCCCAAACTTCTCTTTTTAATGTGCTGTGGAGAGACAAACAGCTGTTTTTGTTATCAGGATATGGTACTATTCTGATGTTCATACTCAGTCTTTTTTAAACAACACTTTATGTGTGTGTATTGCTAAATGAGTTTTTCGAGAAAGTTAGAAAATGCATGTGCTGGAGGGTAACCTGTGAATTTTGATGGTTTAGCTAGCCATCTTCACTGGCAAATGAAGAGCGTGTGCTTGGTGAAGATTGTAATGTACTGGTTGGAAGATGAGTGCTGGATCCTGATAAAGGCACAGGGGTTGAGATGCATATGCTTTAATGATTTTCTCACTCTAACATGGATCTGTGTTTCATGGGCAGGCATGTGTACAGGCTGCCTTTGACTTTGCAAATAGCCAATAGGCAGAGTGTCCTCAGGATCTGGCTGAATCCATCCTTTCCCTGCATTCCACCTGTGACTTGCTCCTGTGTTATTTATGGCATTGGCCTGCTTCCAGTACGCTGTGTGTGCTTTGTAGGGTGCAGTGCAATAACAATGCCCAGCCTCTAAGTACAAATAGGATCTCTGCAGTCTAGCACGTGCAGTCTGGCATTTGCTTAAGATGGGAGTTTTTGGAGGCAGAGCATAGCCAAATGTGATGATGAGCTTTTTTTTTTTCCAGAAGAGGAGAGGAACAACATGCCTTATTACAACATGGTTTGGTTTCTGGTGGTTTGCAAAGGTGGCCAAGTGGAAATTTGGTGTTAAACGTTGTGTGGCTTTGAAAAACTGAACATACAAGATCTTGAAGCTAAAAACAAATAGCCAAGGAACTCACCATGCTGAAAATGATTGACACTTCACACATGTGAAAAGGCCCTCTCTTATTGTCCTGCACAATAGAAATGTCTCTTTGGTCATCTCCTAAGGAGCTTTTATTTCAATGTAATAATTGGTAGACAGTGTTCTTAAATATGAAGAAGCAGGCTGTATTACAGGCTTTCAAATCCATTCCTTATATGTGGGGGATGATTTAACTACTTGTCAGCATGCTTGTGAAAGATAAGCTTCAGCAAATGCAAGTGCCCTAATTCTTGAGCAGGGGTAGCAAACACAAAAGACTAATTTCTGCTTCTAGTAATTGATGACTGTGGTTGTAGGAGACAGGTGAAATGTGATGGCTGTTTTGGTTTTCTTTGCAATTAAAAAATGTTTATTACGTTTTCACTAATACATTTTGTAAATAAGGATGAGGAAACAGGCGGAGGGAAGTTTTTTTTGTCTCTGTCCTGTCAGCAGATATATCTAGAGTAAATGTTTGGTATTCTGCTGGGATCCCTGTTTTTTTGGAGAAGATTAAAAAAGAAAGAAAGAAAGAAAAGGTCAGGCTTTTTCAACACCAGTATAAGAGTAAGTCTGTTTCTCTGTGCCTTTGATGAGAAGTAGAAGACAACAGTATTTTTAATGGTCCCAGGCAGAAACTTTTGTCTGTCTCGCAGTTGCTGAGTGGATTGGTCATCTTCTGTAAAGACTTTATATAAACTTCTATTTAATTCACGTGACACATAAATAGGATGTTCCAAAAAAATCCTCCATAGATATCTTTAGCAGTAAGATACTCTGAAGGTGCCCTTGTGCCACAGTACCTCTGTGAGCCGTTGGAGGCGAAAGGAGATGCCATGATTTCAGACCTGTTACATGCTGCTTGTAGCCTTGGACAGTATCCCCCTTCAGTTATCATTAAAGAACAGCAAAGGAAGTTAACACAAAAACACGAACGCTGAGATCTGATTAGAATCAAGCGAAGCAAGGAAGTGCAGAGTTAAGATTTATATGCAGACCTTAATTAGCTCCATTGTTCTTGAGAACTGAAGTGTACACAATGAGGAACATTATACTTGCATCTCCAGAGCTCTTCAGTACCTCAACATAAGAAAGACTTCAGTGTGCTTTTCAGTCCTAGATTTTGTGTGTGTTGCCTCTAAGGAATAGCTAAGTCTGATCTTGTGCATTGTAAAGCTGTGGATTTTTGTGGTTTGGATTTCTGCAGGCAAAAAAAGGGTACATGCTGCTTTCAGTAAGTAGGTTTCTGATGCGACTTGTGCCGAGGGGAAGGTAGCCTGATGTAACTGAGTAATACCACCCTTCTCTCGGGCAATAACATAAATCTCCATATAACAGAGCATATTGAGTGTAGCTTAGTGCTGCTTTGTTACCCATGTCACAGTTCAAATACGCACAAGCCACTTGACAGATGAGACTCTAGCGTGGCAGTGCAAGACCTTGATCTTTCCGCCTAAGTACCCTTTCAGGAACATCACCTCCTCTGAAGGTCTAGTATTCTCAGGGGTGTTACCTCCCCTTCTCACCTTGAAGACTACAAAATAAATACAAGACTTAACTTAGCAAGTACTAGAAAACCCAGGCGATCTTTGCAGGGAGTCTGTAGGTGCTTTTAGTCCTTTGCCATAAGCCTGACATTAACATGATTCTTGCAGAGATGTTAGCGCTCAAGGTTAACAAGTAATGTGTTGGTTTTTTGGCATTTCGGTTGGTGGCTTGTCTTCTAGCTTGTATTTTGTTTGGGTGATTCTGTGTAGAAAATGCTGGTGGTGAGAAAATTTGCTGGGAGAGTTTGTATGTTAAGGTAATCTTTGCTCAGCCTGTTGTGTGTGCACGTCAGAAGTACTTGCATCACTTCTCTAATGAATGTGTGTTCACTGTTCCTCCTGTTGTCTGAAAAGACTCCTGGGCCAAGTACTGATGAGAATGAGGAAAAAGTGTATCTCAAACTGCATTTGTGGTTGCTGTCATTCCACCTTTAATGTATGTCCTCCAGCTTTGCCTTTTCTCCCCCCAGTATCTAACCTGCTCAACCTGTTCTAATTCAGCATGCTGGAACCAGCAAACTGCAGAATGTACCCCCTCTCAGGGTCAGCAGGTTTTTTTCCTCTTTCTTTTCTCCCCTCTTTTTGAAATAGGCTGTTAATTGACAGTAGATTGTCAGCATTTGGGGAAACTTCTTTAGCTGTAAAAAAAAAAAAAAAGCAGCGGGGAGAATCTTGGCATTTGGGCTTAATCAGAGCCTTTCACTCAGGTTTCTGAGCCATGATGCTCACCCCCATGATGCACACAGCTTAGGCAAAGACACAGTCTATAAAGTAGCAGTGCCATTGTACAACTGGTAAATGGCACACAATATGTAAATACTGCTCTCTGTTTTTCTGTATCTTTCTATAGATACGCTGAATTCTTCAGGCTGCTCTCTTAGCTGAAGTTTTCTAAACACTCTCAGCAGTTTTTTGGTAAATCCTCAGAATTGGCTCTCCAGTGCTTTATGTGGAAAGATGTCTTTAAAACACAGGAGGTGTACAGCTTCTGTGTGGCTCATTTTTGACATCAAGCCACCTCAATGTGTCGTCTTTCTTGACAGTTTCAAACTGAGAGTGAAGAGAGTAAGGCAATCCATATTGCTTCTGGACTGCACCAAAATTAATTTCACTTGAAGGTGAAAGTTCCCAAACTCCCCTAAAGTAGCACAAATCATGTGGGGACTTCTGTATCCAGCTACTACGCTTGACTAAACAGACATGTAACAAGAGGCGAAACTTTTTTCTAGTGCTTCTGTGCTCGCCAGGGAATGCTGTGAGATCACCCCCGGTGAGGAAGGAGGACCACATGTTCAGGAACAGGAGAGGAAATGGGCTGAGCACGTGAAACCTTTTGCTAGGATGCCGTCCTCAGCGCTGGGAAAAGTTTGCACAGCTTGTCTGTGTGCAGTGATAACCTCTTACTTCCTTGTCCCTCGAGTTACTTGGTGACTGCTGATAGCGGGGTGATGCAGAGACCCTGCTTTAACGAAGATGTGCTTCTGTTATCTAGTGCAGCTTCCTTGCGTGCGTGCGTGTGTGTGTGTGCCGGGGGGAGGTATTCGGCTCCATCTGCACAGCGTCCCCAGCATTGCTGTGGCCATCTATTTTTTCCTCCTTGAGCTGTGTGACGCAGCAAGTTGTTCTGCGCTGTGTGCCATCAGGATTGCTCAACAGTGGAGTGTGAGAGGGAAGCAACTGCATGAGGGCTTTGCCTGGTTTTGGGAGGTAGCTGGGGCTTATGTTTGCTTGGTTGGTAAAGGGGTGTGGTTTGGGGGGAGGGGCAGGACATACCTTGGACTTCTTCAACTCTGTTTGCTCATAAGGATAAAACTTGTCCCCCTTCTGACATCCTTTCTCTAATTTTCTCTCTCTCTCCCCTCCTCGCCTTTTTTTCCTGATGCTAAACTGTGAAACTGCTTTAATTGTCCTCACCATCTAAACCCACTTTTCTTTAAACCTGAAGTTTCCTGAAAAATCGGCAGTGAAGTAATTGACTAAGGTTCTATACCATGATAACTAAAGGATGTGCCTGAAAGCCACAAATTTCCAAAAAGATGAAAGAAAACAGCAGTTCAGAATGTCCCAGGCCAAGTGTTTGGTACACTTTAAAAAATCTTATTCCTGCTTAATTTTATTGTTATTAATAAACTTTTGTCTCCAAGCTTAAGGAAGTACAGGGGCTTCAGAAGGATCTTGTTTAATACTGTCCCTTATGAAAGAGTTTCTTATGGCTTGGAAGTCTCCTTGCAGTATTTGGCATTGTTAATTTAGATCTGTTCCGAATTTAATGCAGACTGCGGGCAGGCAGTTTGGTGAAGTGATACTGGGAAGCTCACACTGCATCTCCCTCCTCTTTTGCCCTCTCTTGTGCAAGGGTTGGTGCGAACTGCAAATGTGTGCTTTCTTTTGCTGTTCTTTAGGAAGCTTTGCTTTGGAGGCATGGTTTGAATCACTTCCCTGTCGCAGCATCATCAGGCAGATATTTGTCTCCCTTTTTTCCTTTGAGGTGTTCTGACAATGCTGCTGGTAGGGAAGAGGAGTAACTCTGAGCCAAGCTGGGAATGCAGTTATATCAATCTCAGCCTGTTTGAACTTGCTGATTCTGTGTAGCAACTAGTTGCTTAAATGTGAATACAGCACAATTACTCAGAAATGGTACCCCCCCGCCCCCTTTGGTTTTGTAGATCAGTATCTTTCCTCTCACTCATGCTTACAACTTGCCTTTATTCACAGCAAAGCAAATTTTTACTCTAGGATAAAAATACAAAATGCATGTGTGTGTATCATATATCCTTAGGTATCATGTATTAGCAGCTGCCTGGCACTGGTTAACTTTGCAGACTGTCCTGGTAGCACTGAAAAGGGATTTCTATTCTGTCATTTGAATGTAATCACAGGTGGCTTTTGCAGCCTTAGCGCACCGAGCTAGTCTTGGTGGATCTAAATAATAATGCTCATGTCATCCTAATGATGCTGTCTGCCACCCCACTGTAAGGCTATTTTTGCTTTGCTGGAAGAACCTCATTGTGCAGGGAGTTAGTGTGGCAGCCCGCACTGAACTTGGGGGGGATGCTTATGGCATGTCTGTGTGGCACCTTGGGCTGCAGCAATTCCCGGGGTGATGCAAAGGGTGCTGCTACACCCACGTGCTGCTGCATGCTGCTGTGCGAGGAGGCTCGCTGGGGCCGTGTTAGCCCTGCTAGACAGAGCTAATAAGCGCTGGGGCCTCCATGAGGATGATAAGCCGTGCCACTGTGCTGGCAAGATTGCAGTGGGTGGATGCCATGGGAGTGCTAGCCGGGGGATCTCCTGCTGTGCCTGGTTGCAGACATGCAGCTAAAATGAGTCAGTGCTTCCCAATCTGATCCTTCCTGGGACCTGTTCGCCCCACCCTGCTCTTTCACAGCATGCAGTTGCAATGCCTTTCTTAATAGCATAGCCATGGAGATTTCTTGCTGTTCAGCTTCTTTTTGTTTATCCCATGCTAGCATTCAGCACTAGTTACCACTAGAGTATTTGGTGGTACTTGAAATTTGTTTTGAGATTGCTCTGCAGTTGTAAGAAGGTGTTTCCCAGGTGGTTGGGTTTTTGGTATTCGAATGTCTTTTGACTTGCTGTGAAGTGTGCATGCGTGTCTGAGGGCTTTTTGGGTCATTTTGGGGTTTTTTTTGAGGATACAAATAGCAAACAAGCCAAGAAGAGAAGACAAACAGAAACTTGTCCAAGTACAGGTTGTGTCTGATTTGCAAAATTACCTGCATCTTTCTGGTGGTTCCTGTGATTATAACTGGCAAGGGCTGAGTGGATTGCTCTCTTAAGTGGGTGATGTTGGTAATTAGCACTGGAAATACATCATCAATACACATTCTCTACATGTTTTAACAAACAAACAACTGACTAAACTCTTTAACCCAAGGGTATGGTGTTACTGCACTTTTGACTTAAGTTCCAGTCATATTCACAGGACTCTTAAGGAGAGGGTTAGCAGCAGTATATTAAGTGATGGCTCCTAAAAATGCTGCCGCTTCACTTTCTCTTTGTTTAGGATTTACTTCCCATGCATGTCAAATGGCAGAAGCTTTGAAGACGAGTTCCCTGTGTTTTCCTACATTTCTAGACAATTTTGGCTGAAGTAAAATTTGTTAAGCAGAATGAAACAAAAACAGTGGCAAAGATGATGCGACCTAGAATTCTCTCAAAAGAGACATTACCAGTGTCATTTTGAAGGCTGCCTTCTCTTACTCTGTGGGCCATTTTTCATTCCATGGGGCCTGAAGAAGATCATGGTTCTAATTTCAACCTGTCTTGGAAGCATCCTGCACTCTTGTTGGTTCTAATGTGGTGGCACAAAGTTGAAGCTTAGACAAAGCAGACTTTTTTTTTTTTTTAGTACGGAGATGTTTGGTCATGTTCTGAATGATAGACATGCTTTTTCTTTACTGTAGATTATTGAAAACATGGGGTTTCTTATTCTTTGGACATTATTTACTGTTATTTGAAGGTAGCAATGTAACTGAGAGATCTCAGGGAAGAAAACAGTGCAAGAGGTAAAGCAGTTGCATCAAGTAAATTGTACTTAGGGCATCTGACCACCTCAGTCCTTCCCAGCCTAGCTTGGTGAACTTGAAGAACTCTTTACATTGGAGGGGGGGGAAAAAAAAAAGGTGTATTTTAAATAAGGTGAAGGATGGAAGGCATTGTTTTTTATTCTTAGTCTCTGAATGGTTGGATGTGTGGTTCCCTTGTCTTTAGATAAGCATCAGATGTATGAGGATCATACCCTTGATTTTGATATCAAACTGCTCAGAAATCATGAGGGAGATGAGGAACGGCCATGTGCAATAGAGTAGAGTATAGGGTACATCTAGTGGTAGAGTGGAGAAACTTAGAATAATATATGGGATATGAAGCCAGAACCTGAACTTGATACTGTCAGATGATCTCTCTGGACTGATAATGCCCGGATTCATTGGCCTCCCCACTGCGTTTCCACAGGCGTGGAGATGTGAGGGAGGAGGAGGAGGGTGTTTATACATGCACTGGATCCTGTGCTCAAGAATTAATCTTGATTTAGATGCTGGGACTTTCCCAACCAGGCCTCAGTGAAATTGCTTGCTGCTCCCCCTCTGGACATGCTGCTCCTTCTAATCAGACCTACCCGGCATAAACCTCTCTTGACTGAAAGCCAGCAATGCTTGTGCTGCCATAGTTATAAGGGAGAGGCTTAACTCTGGACCCTGCTCAGAGGCTGCAGATACACCCTTTTGTTCCACACCTTCCTTTTGCCTGGGCCTCCGAGCCAGGCAGGCCCTTTCTCTTACGGACCTGGAGCACATCAGCAGCTGTGGAAACCCGGGCTGCAGTTACAGTGTGGTTTTTGTCCCCAGAGTTAAGAGGTGAGGGATTCCCACACATATTGAGGGATGCTTCCTCTCCAAGAGCCAAAGTGGTGCTGATCAGGTTATCTGCATGCAAAGCAGGAGCTCCTGGTTTTGTTCATAATTCAGTGGGACCTGGAGCTGGGAGCAGCTGCTTCTTGCAGTTGCCTCTTTCAGGATGCTCTGACTCCTCGTTCTAGCCTTGAGCCAGCCAGTCAAAACCTGCCCACGTTCTGGTTTTGGCATTGAAGCTGTAGGCTGCCCTGTTTCGAGACCTCCAGAAAGCTTATATGATTGACATGCAAATCCTCTCGGCATTAAGAAAATACAGCAGCCCTTTTTTGGAGATGCGGTAAAGACTGGGATGTGAGCAGCAGGAGCTGCATGTCACTTCATTAGGACCCATGCCCTTTCTGCACCCACCCCCACCCCCCCCATGAGTCATCTCCCTTAGGCACTGATTCAGCACCATCCGTGGGGAGAAAAAGGAGTAAGGCACTTGAGTTCTGCATTTGTTTATTATTACAAAAGTCTCTTCTGCAATGAAAAGTAGCAAAGTATTCACTTGCTACTGTTCTGGTGGAATATTCACCCTTCTGAAATCATGCTCTGCATTACAGTGTGGGGCTGAAAACTTTTTCTGCCCATTTGTTTTAAAAAAGAAAAAAGAAGCTGCGGGAATTCTTGTGCAGTATCATCTTAGTCATCCTGTTCACGTGACTGTTAGAGCAGAGAGGAAAGTTGTGGCAGAAGAGGGGAAGCGGAAGGTGGTTCTCACAGGGAGGATGGAATGAAAGGCAGTCAAGCACTTGAAAAATGTGATGTTGTCAAGAGGGCTGACTGGTAACACAGTTGGATCCTCTTGGCTCACCTGGGAAATTCCTTGCGTGAGGTGGGCGGGGGGGAAGAGGTTACAAGGAGAGCCTTTTCATGTACAGCTGTGCTGCAAAAAGCATAGTGTGTAGCAAGCTATCTGCATTTTTTGCATAGCAGTTCTTAAACGATAGTTTAGTTCAGAGGTGGATCAGACCTTGTTTGGAAAAGACTTACTTTCCTTTTCCTATTCCAGGATTATTCTTTGCAAATTCTTCCGGCTCTCTGGCTGGTCTCGTTTTAAATAGCGTTCTACCACTTTCTCTGAGAGGTTAATCAAGGCTAGCTAGCACTTAGTGCAAGGGAGTCCTCCCTAGTATTAAGATCAAATTTTTATCTCCTTCCTTTCATCTTATGTATCATGGTTGCACTTTAGTGTTCCACCCTCAGTGCTGCCCAAGTGTATCTGTACATGGGTGCTGGGGAGACTAATAACAACAGAATCATAGAATCATAGAATGGTTTGGGTTGGAAGGGACCTTTAAAGGTCATCTGGTCCAACCCCCCTGCAATGAGCAGGGACATCTTCAGCTAGATCAGGTTGCTCAGAGCCCCGTCCAACCTGACCTTAAATGTTTCCAGGGATGGGGCATCTACAGCCTCTCTGGGCAAGCTGTGCCAGTGTTTCACCACCCTCATTGTAAAAAATTTCTTCCTTATATCTAGTCTAAATCTGTGCTCTTTTTAGTTTAAAACCATTACCCCTTGTCCTACTGCAGCAGGCCCTGCTAAAAAGTTTGTCTCCATCTTTCTTATAAGTCCCAGTCAAGTACTGAAGGGCTGCAATAAGGTCTCCCCAGAACCTTCTCTTCTCCAGGCTGAACAACCCCAACTCTCTCAGCCTTTCCTCACAGGAGAGGTGTTCCATCCCTCTGATGATTTTTGTGGCCCTCCTCTGGACCCTCTCCAACAGGTCCATGGCTTTCCTGTGCTGAGGACTCCAGAGCTGGACACAGTAACTCCAGAGCTGGATGCCATATGAAGTGCAGGTTTCAGGGCTCTGTACCTTCCTGAGCTTGTCTGCTATTCTTGGGTTGCTCTGTAGGGTGGCTCAGAGGCAAAATTCATTGATTTAAATTAGAAAAAAAAGCCAAGTTTCATACACTGTGGCTCTGGCTCTCTTCTGAACTGCAGTAGTGGTAACTTCAGAGGTGCTGGCACATGTTACTGTAACCTTCCTCTGTGGCTGAATATGAGCATTTCTGTGCATGTCCTTATTTTGCCCTTCTTTTTTTTAACTACGTTCTCACTTAAAGTGTTGAGTGTTTATCTTTATTTTTTGGAACTGATGAACGTCATATCATTTTCCTTTATCATTGTAAGATGGTGAAAGCCAGGCTGACTTATGAGCCTGGCTTTCGTATTCAAAGTATGCCAGTGTTGTCAGGCCAAAATATGTTGTTATAGTCACAATGGGAAAATAACTTCTAAGCACAGCTTTGTTCCTGTTCTCCTTGTATCTTGGCAGGCTAAACTGTGAGGTCGAGCATTTTCAGCATTACATGTAAGATCTAATCAAGGCAAACTCTTCTAAAGGAGGATAAGGCAACACAAATACTTCCCGCCCCCCCCTTAATTATAGTTAGGAAACTTTTTAAGTAAAAGGAACCTTGGTGAAGGGAGCGTCCAACTTTAAAAGACAGATCGTGGATGTGGATGTGACTTGGCATCTGCTGCAGTTCAACCCAAGTTGGGTGATAAATGTTTTCTTGAGGCAGAATGACATCCATGTTGCAAGGTAAAAGAGAGATGAGGATTGTGTCTATCCTTTGTACTGCTTGGCTTTATCTTCCCGCTTATCTTGGGCTGTAGGTCTAGTAATCTTTTTCCTCTCCACCCTTGACTTGATGTAGTGAAACTTGCTTAACCTGCCAAAGGAACAAACTTGCTGGCTGTAATGTGGACAGGTTGCGACTCTCCTTGAGAACTCTGGAACTGGCTGCTTAGGTTTCGGATTTTTCTTTTTTCCTTAATGATCACATGCAGAGAGGTATGACGGCCACTGTGATATTTGACCTACACAGTTAAAGTCAAAGGTGCAGTCAAGGTGTCTTCCTGTTAATAGCTCGAGCTGCTTCCTTTCAAATATGCAAAACTAAAACATGAAGGGATTACCACATTCCTTGCTGTGGGTACGAATTCTGCTCTCGCTTTTAGGGTATGGCAAAAGCATGCACGTTGCAGGAAGGAGAACTGCAAGCTGGGGGCAGTCGATGACTTTGACACCAGATGTAGCAAAGCCCAGTCACTGTGGTGCTGCATCCACTTTAGCAAGCTGTGCCTTATTAGTATATGTTATATTCAGACACGGCTGGACTGCTTTTGGGACTTACAGGAGCCAGTATGTTTGCATGCATTAGGTCATGCCAGGCAGAGGTAACAGGTTGGACTGGCATGAACCTGAGGGTCTCAACACTTTCTTCTGTTAGTACACTGTGGATGTGCTATTGCACCCCTCTCAAGTAGGAACAGGTCCATCGAAACAGGCAGAGTTCAACAGGTGGACAAACAGCAAGGGGAGAGAACTTAGCCCTAAGGAAGCTGTTTTGCATAGGTAGCTACTAAACAGGAGTTTTGCATACTTGTTACTAGCAGAAAAGAGAAATTAAAAGAAAATAGGAACAAAAAGTCCCACGCTTAATGCATAGCAGGTTTTTTGTTGTTTGTTTGTTTTCTGGGTGAACGTGATTTAGCTTGACTGCTTTTGCTCTCTAGCTATCTGAAAAGTAACTGGCCAACTAATAGCTATGCATCAGCCAAGCTGCCAGAACGTTAAGCATGCGGGCCGTGTGTGTGTGTGTGTGTGTGTGTGTGTGTGTGTGTGTGTCTGGGGTCGGGGGACAGATAGGCACATGTGGAAGCCTCTGTCTCACTTTCAAGAGCTCATTGAAACTGGAAAGCAGCCTTTACCAAAAAGGAAGAAAAAAAAAAAAAAAGACCCAACAAACCTCCTTCCAGGTTTTGCTTTGCCTGTGCAATTGAATACTATGTTTTGTTGTTCCCAGATGCTTTTTGAGTTTTATCTTCAACCACTGTGGACAGAAACCCTTTGAACAAGTAACTGGTTTCTTCTCCCTTATTGTTGCATAAGTACAGACAACTGCTCCTTACGCTATTGATTTATCACCCATAGGAAACTAGCTAGCATGAGAAGTTAGGTCAGTGCCACAGAGAAAGAAAAAAAAGTCTAAAGAAAATGAGGCAGTACAGTACCTGCAGATGCCTTCCCTGCAGAGTTTGTGAGACCATGTAGCACTGGATTCATGCAAATAAACCAGTTAGCTTTGGTGCCTATGGTGGCAGGGCTACCAGAGGGCTGAGGCAGGGGAATGCACTGCACTCCGGAGGCTGTGTCAGCGCTCCGGCATCTCCCTGGGTCCTGTTGAACCTGGAGAGAGCCAAACCTCAGAGCTTCAACCTTCCTTCTGCTCCCAGTCAGGCAATTGGCAGGGAAAGAGGCCAGACAAATTCAGCAACGCTTCTGTGATGCTGTGCCCAACCTGCTGGGCACGTCTGCACACAGATGCTCTCTCCTCCTTGAACCTCCCAACAGTGTGACTGACAGGTGACACCAGTGTCTGTCCACTGTTTGTGTGACCAGTGAGGGTTGCTGGGAGGCTGGGGGAGCCATGTTTCTCCTCATGTGGACCTGGTCCTCCGAGCAGCTCCAGCCTTGCCGGGTGTTGAAAGCAGGCAGTAGCTGAACAGCCATTTTATTCTTGCATCGATTCTGGTACGTGTGGTGCTTTTGGCTTGAGGCTGTTCCCGCCTAACACCCTCAGAAGCCTGGCTGTAGTATGAGATGGTAATTTAGATGCCTTTTTTTTTTTTTTTAAGGTTCAGAGATGGTGAAAGGAAATTTTAAAAAAAGCATTGTGTTAAGGAGACGGTCCTCCCAGCAGCTCCAGTGAAATCTGCCTGTGGGCCAGTTCGGTCCAGTGTGTTATCTTGAAGCATCATGCCCTTGGCATCCAAAACTAAAACGGATTTTATGTCATAACACCCAAGCAGTTATGAGGACATATGAGAGTCGTCTAGGTTACAACATTCTCTCATGTTTGAACATGATAGCGTGCAGTCAAGTTAAATGGCACAGTCCTGAGCGGAGTTGTGGGTGTGACTTCTGAAGGATGTGCCCAAATGCCATTAACATTGTCTCCCTCGTGCTGCTTTGAAGTCAGTGGAGTGGACAAAGGGCAACTCTCTCCTGCACCCCTATTTCTAGCTATTAGAAGCAAAAATTTCCGTTGCATGTAGGAGTGTAAGTTTGATTTTCTTCAAAAGCACTGCAAATTTGAAGTGAGACTAAAGGCCCTACATTTTTTTTTTAAAAAGAAAATTTACAATTTGAGCTTTGAGTGCTCAGAAAAAGAAGCACGGGAGCAATACCTTTCATCTATCTGAAGGGAACTAGACGACAGTGTCTTCCTCAGGTTGCAAATACAGAAAACCAAAAGGCAAAGCGGGTCAGCTATACAGATACTCATGAGATTGCTTCCTTTGTCCCTCTCCCCTTTCCACTGTCTTTGTGACAAGAAATAGTTGTTTTCCTGGGGAAGCAGGTTTGTGAACATGCTTTGGCAATACAGAGTTTCGCAACCCATACCTGCTGCAGCTGAACAGCGTGACCAGATATATCTTGACTTCAAAGTTGCAGTTGAAATTTGATATTGGGGTGCACCAACACATTAAGGATGAGAAGGAAACAAATGTATTTAAGAAGTGTTGCTCTGACATTGGCATATACAGATCCATCTGAAACTACAAAAGGAGAGCCAGCTGAAGATGGGGCACTTTTTTTGCACTGAGAGAAATGGGTGCTAAGGTGCAGGCTTTTACTTACTAGACTGCCACAAGACTGGGAGGCCGGGTGTGTAGATTACTGTGCAGTATTAGGCAGAAGCCAGGCCTCTTGGATGATGGGGGACAGACACGGTGCTCATGGGGCTAGATGGTAGTGGGGCAAGTGCTGTGCTGTGGGGTTGGGGCATAGGGAAGAGCTGCTAGGCTCCCTGCCATGGCCTCACATGGTCACGGGCGCTGCAAATGGCCTGTGCTGGCTTGTGCCCCAGCTGTTTTTCAGAAGTTCAGTCCAGTTTACGGGATCTCTGCTGGTATCCTTTAAAGGCAAACCTTAGAAGTGGTGTTGGCATTAAAATTTACACAGACTTTCCTCCCCGATTTTCCTGCTAAGAGTGTCTTCTTCCCCCTTCTGTTCAGGCACATGAAGATTCACGAGAAGGATCCGAACAGCACAGCGAGCACAACTCCCCCGTCGCCGCTGAAGCGCAGGCGATTATCTTCGAAACGGAAGTTTAGTCACGACGCTGAGATGGACAGAGAGGAGAGGACGCCTGCAAAAAAGGTTCTTTATGGGGCATGAAGTAAAAGACGTTCCTGGCTACCTCCTAAACTGTCAGCTGTTGAGTTCATGCAGTCAGCATAGAAATACTAAAATGTGATCTTGTTACAGCCCTGTATATATCTTAAGATGCCATGCTTTTCCTGTGTAGCCAACACTGTTGTCTGAGATTGAAAATTAGTTTCTAATTTCAGAGATTGAAAGAATTGAATTTGTTTAATTCTTTATTGTTTAAATTTTTGGATTTGCATATGATTTATATTAGATAATTGATGTTGGATGACAAGAGGATGAACTATACTTTTGCTACTGCACCATTTCCCCTAGTTTTGTTTTCTCCCATTGAATTCGTAGTAGTCTTGCAGGATAGTGATTTGAACTTTTAAAAAAAAAGAGTTTACTTCAGAAGTAGCAACAGCTTAAGTCTGTTTTTGTCTTGATCCAGAAGAAAAAAAAAAATCTGTAGTACATTTCCCTTTCACAGTAGCATAATCCTGCATTATTGGAGTTGCAAGAGCAACCAGAAAATATGTATTTGAAGGCTAGACATTTCCATTAGGGGTTTTTTTATGAAATATTTTAGTGCATTTCAGTCATTTTTACAAAATGTATGGTGGCTGCCAAACTTAACTCGACCCTTTCCACTTACTATCTCTAAATGGCAAACTAGTAGCAGTTTCATTTAGCTCAGTATCCCTTGTTCTGTGCAAGCTTTTCTCCCTGTAATCAGAAGAGGTCTATAGAAAACATGCAGAAGTTCATTGCTGTTGCCTGGACCACTTGAGTTAGCAGTTGGCAGTATCTCAGTGGCATAAATAATTTAGGCTGACAGCTCGCTGGGCTTTCTGAAGGGGGAGGAATGCTAGTTCAGTGGTATATAAACATACGGGTTTATAAGCTGTTCAAATCGCAGTTTCTCATTAGAACTGATGTATCCGTGACTTAGCTGCATACTTTATCTCCTCCTGAGCCTCCTTTTCTGTCATGCACCTTCTCACACACACGTGCAGAGGCTCTGTCACTTACCCTTTCTGTTGCTGAAATGAGTAATTTCTGGTTGCCTGCAGCAATGTTATGGATGAAGCCCGCTACTTCGTTTTTAAGAGAAGGACTTTGAATGGATCGCATGTTTGGTTTGTTGCTTAAAATTTGGTCTAGTGAAGTTTTTTCCCCCTCTCTCTGAAGGTTGTCGAAGATGGTCACTCAGGTGAAGGGGATAAGAAGGCTGAGGAGGAAGTTTATCATTGTCCAGTGTGTTTCAAAGATTTTTTTTGCAAGTATGGCTTGGAGTCCCACATGGAGACACATCCAGATAATTCGCTGAGGTAAGAAATAGTCCCAAGAGTGTTTCTGCAGAGTCACCACATGGCCTGAGGGAGCCTGCTGGGGAGGGGCTGGAGCCATTCAGCCCCCTGCACTGTTAACTGCCCCTGTTTGTGATTTTGAACAGGTTTATTAAATGTTTCTGCCTCATCTTGTGTCACCAGGGTGCTGCAGGGCTTAATTTTACTATCTTTTGCAAATACAGGAAATCTTGCCAGTTAATAGCTGGGAATGTTGTTAGGAGAAATTAAAGCAATCCTTCCTCCCCTCCAAACCCATCGCTGTTTTTACGTAAAACTGTAAAATGCCAACATAGCAAAATTTTAACAAGTTAGACTAAAGATGCTTAAAACATGAAGCAAAACTTGATAGAAGTATTCAGGTACCAACCTGTGAGATTATTCCACTTGGGGAGAAGAAAGCAGCTGGATATAAGGGTTTTGTTGTCTGTAGTGGGAGTGAGTGAAGACAGATGAATTTCTAGTTCCAGACTTTCAATAAAATGTGTTACGCTTTTCTGCCTGTTGAGGTTAGGGAATGATTTGGATTTTGCCTTGAATCAGCTTCTCTTAACAAGGAAAAATTAGTTATTACTTATTTGGGAAGGTGCTTGGGTGTTGTGTTTTGGTTCAAGTAATTGCTCCTGGGACTCCTGATACTTTTTTATTTCCTGTTTTTTACCATAGAAAAACGTAGAGCCAGGTACATGAAGATATAAAAGAGATATTCCAAGTCTAGTTTAAACATGTAGAAAATTTGCTATTTTAGAAATTGAGATTGTCCATTTGCAGAAGATTGTAATTGTTTTAAGCTTATTTTGGGACATTGGACCCTAGTGATCTTTTTGGAATGGTGCAGAATTTAGCATCTTGGAGTGTCAACACTCTCTCCTGAATACAGTTTCTTAATAGAATGGCATGGAGCAGAGCCATCCCATTCTATTAAACGGGATTAATGCTATTAAATTTTCCAATTTTTTTTTAAATTAGAAAACCTTGGTAAGTACATGTAAAACCATTTAAAAAGGCATTTAAGTGCTGTAATTATTGGGGAAAGGATTTGGAAAGCTCTTTCTTAAATTTGGTCCATCAAATAGTAGTTAATTAGATGGAGTTTGCTGTTTATGAAGTAAATGAAGTAAATTTTCATTATAGAGCAAAACTGAAACAGTTGTTCTCTGGTAAGAGCTCTGAAACCCCCACAAAAGGGAGTCTGAGGTAGTTTTGCCATATACTTTACGCTTTAGAGAAAGCAGCTGTCATATTAGGCTTATCCTGGCATTAGCCTCATTTTGAAGCTTCTATGAAGATAGGACCTCTTTGCAAAGTTATATACCATGGGCCTGAGTGGAGAGGTGGATTCTTTTGCTTTGAGTGATGGATAAAAGATAACAGAATACCCTTCTAGCCTGGCAGCTTTGCAATCCACTGCAGCAAGGCAGAAAGACACACTAGCTGTGCAAACATGCTGTTCCTCTTCATGCAACTCTTTCTCTAGGATTAGGAGACTTGCTTTTGGACAGTACTCTCCTGAAATGGATTTTGCTACCCTTGATTGTGTTGAGCAACAAAGACTAAAATGTGTCCCTAAATCAAAGCCATGATTGTCAAGCTCTGTGGGCATGAGTTAAGGGTGGTGCTGGGATGCTGGTCTTTATGGCCTTGTCTGGACAATTGTAAGGGGGTTTTTGTCAAATACTGGCTTTAGCAATTTAAGACACGTCAGTGGCGATAGGACGGGACAGGGAAGCTGTGGTTCTCCCTGGTCAGCTAACATATTTAAATACAACTTGCCCTGCCTTTCTGGTTTAAAACACACCTTTTGTCCTAGTCTAGACAAGTCAAATGACACTGTCTGCTTGGCCCAACCTAAGAGAAAATCCTCCGGTAAGCAGAGCAGTCTGGGCTGCTGTTAAGGTGACGCTTTCATCCCAAAGGAAATAGGTTAAAATCCTTGGCAGGCAGGGGCTGTAATCCACTGGTTCCCAGGGTTCTGCAAGACCGTAGGATTCAACAAGATACACTGAATGTGGCACGCCATTCTCAGTCCTGAGTTCATATGACTGAAATGATTCCTCTTGGTGAGGCTTAGGGGTGGTTTTTGAGTGAAAGAGATGAAGAAAATAGAATATTCTGCTAGAGCATCAGAGCAGGAGGCACATGTGTATGGGTGTGCTTGTGGTGAGGGAGCAAACTGTAAAATGTTAGGTGTTCATCAAATCCTGGTGTTTTCTTATTGTAGAAGACGAGGAGGAAGAACTCTCCTTAAAGTTCAAACAAAAAAGCGTAGCAGCTGTGTTACGAGCGAAGGGCAGGGAGCAGAACGTCCTCAGTCTGTTTTTATTGCCAATATTGTAAAAGTTAGAGTCACTTCATCAGGACTTCTGTGAGGCGGGTATGAGATGTGCATCCCAGAGCCAGGTGCTCTAGGTCTGGCAGTTGGTTTGGAGCTACCACTTTAGGTAGCCCAGCACAGACTGTTTTATCATGGCCGAAAGTAAGTGATGCTCAATCTGCCTAGCCATGCCTTTCTTTGTAAACCACAGGGCAAACCTCCGACTCCTCTTCGTTCCCCCAGTAGTTAGGACAAAAACGATTGTGGACATTGGCTCTGGAGCCGTGCACCAGCATGCATTGCCTTGACAGTGGTACCAGCTTCCCTTCAGGGATGCATCCCCAGCAGCAGCAAAGTGCTGGGGTGGGCAGGAGCTTCTGCTTGGCTTCCTTGTGGTCCTTTAATCCTGCCATTTTAGTGCTGTTGAGTAAATACAGCCTCTTGCCCCCAGAGCTCTCAGAGTCTGTCTGTTCTGGCCTGGCTCTGCTAAGTAGCAGAAAAGGTAAGGCTGTCTGGCAGCCCCCCGGATCAGTATGTGAGCAGCTAATTTAGAGGGTAGCCCGTTCCCTTTCCAGATACTGTCAAATGAACAACTTTAAATCACAGGGTTAGCTGTTCAAAGTCAGATGAAAGGACACCCGGCATTGTTTTCCCCAATACAGCCTTTTCATGTAAAGACCCAAGTGGGGGTGGGGGTGGGGGGAGCACCTCATTGTTTACTTGCAGCAGAATAAACAATACTTAATCCACTGATTGTGCGAGAGGGGCTCCTGCTTGGGAGAGTATCTCTTGATTATGTAAAATCCTAAATCGTGCATCTTTGTGCATCTTTGTCTCTTAATTACAGTAAGAACTGCCCTGCTCTTTGGAGCAATAATAGGGCCCTTTGTCCCGCTGACAATGGGCTGTGGCACTGCATCTCCTTCATGGCATTACCCCCTCTGGTCAGTGTCTGTCCCTTTGAAGCCCTGGGACCTGCACCCTAATTAGTGACATGAGCTGGTCCCGGCAAGAATGTCTGCAGTCCCCGTTAGCAGTGGGAGGTGGCCCAGGGGTGCTCTCTGACCTCCCTTGCCTCTCCACCTGGATTATTTAAAGACGACGTCTGTTTCCCTGCAGCTGGGGCCTCAGGACACTGTCTATTTTGGTGAGTTTGTATCTGTGTTGATATAATTAGCAGAGCACTGAAATGCTGTGCAGCCAGTAGGGAAAACGAGAAACCTCGTGGAGCAGGGTAACTTCTCTGGAAACTTCTGTGGTGGAGGGTTGCTGTCAAACATGGTAATGTGCTTGTAAAGGTCGCCTGACAGACAGCTCTGAGCAACATCAGCAGTGCAAGCAAAGGAGACATGAGGATTTCCTGGGGAGAAACCTCTTGAGGCATTATGTGAGGTTTCTCCTCTTTCCTTTGGCAAGTACAGTGGAACAGGCTTAAAGTAAAATGTGTGGCTTTTAAAAAAGTACATGCACTGTAACATTCCTTTGTTGGGTTTCACCATAACCAGAGCATACCCTTTATATTTCCTCTCCTTCTCCTCCAGGAGGCTTCTTACAGTACTTTGTACCAACAGCTAAAGGTTTTTTAATTTTTCCTTCCTCACAGCAGCAAGGAGATACTTATGCTGCCTCTCATGCCAGTGTGTCTTTTCTGAGGAGAGGAGGAGGGAGGTGGTGATAGTGTTGCAGTTACCTCCTTTCTTAGAGACAAGTTTCAACATCAGTTCTCAGCAAGGATAGTTGTGCGGTCTGAACATGGTAAAGGCCTGGATCTTAATGAGTGTTACGGGGACTTTCTGATCACATTTGGTTCAGTGTGGCATTTCCCTCAGTTACAGGTTTTGTTTTTGCTGATTTTTTTATAGGAGACAAGCAATAAATAGACACAGCAGAGTGTGAAAGACACTGTCTGCCTCAGTGACTGAGCTGGCCTGGTGAGCAGAACCAGTAGATGCCTGTTGGATTCAGGGTAGATTAAGTTTTTTGACCTTTTACAGAGCATGTCCAAGCAGTGATATAATATATTGAGCTTTGAAACTTGCCAAATCCCAGGCATATTTTCACAAGGACAGCAAAAGCAGTTCTCTTGCCCCAGGGTAATGTGCTTCTGTAGAACTTCCAAAGAAAGAAAACCAAAAGCCATTCACAGTGTACCTTGTTCTTCAAAACAGCCTACCCAAGTTTTGCTTGTAAAGTCAAATTGGCTAGAGGTTGAACGCCACCATGGCAAACTGTTGTTTTGAACAGTTCAATCGGTAACAGGTATAGTAAGAGAAGAGCTCAGGTCCTGGAATGGAAAGTGTCAGGACACCCCGACCATTGGTGTCTGGTGTCATCTGCCTCCAGTTTTGCCAGGGTAACCACTGTGAGCTCTTGTTTCTGAAAAAACTCCCAGGTGGAAAATGCTATGGTTGTGGGTTGGTGTTACCTGGCGTCACTCAGGAGTGGACATCTTAAATGGTCTCCTCTCCTGGACTGTGCAGGTAAATTGTTTCACAAGGTGTCAAGTGCAGCTTGCAATTCAGTCGGGCTGGTCACCAGGTTTCCCCCTTTGCCAGCACATGCCCATTCTTCAGCGCATAGTGTCAGGTGGTGGGGTGCTGCAAGGCACCTGGACCTATGTCCCAATCTTAAATCATTTTAGCCAATGCACATGAGCAGCCCCCTTGAAGTCAAGACAAAAGGAAGTGGGTTTTGAGTCAAAATGATTCCAGCTACTTAGAATATTACATGTTTATTGCCCAGTTACTGTTCTTGAGGGCAGTTCTGTACATTGGCTTTGGGGAGATAAAATAGCCAAGAAAATAAATTAATGCAAATTTAGAGTGTAGAAAGATTATTTCAATCATTAGCACCAGCAGAAAAGACTAGTACAAGACTAAGTTGCATACAGAGCAGCAATGTGACTGAGTAAAAGTACATTATACAGGATGTAAAAGAAAAAAAAAACACCAGAAAAAGCCCCTTAAGTGTCAATCCTGTTTTTGCCAATGCCTACTTAAGCAACTTCAGGAATTCACTTTCTATTTTTTCTCTCCTTATATAGTAGGGAATGATCCTGCTGACTTCGTTTTTGTGAAGCATGTTGCTTTCTACATGTGGTCAGCCTTGTGGGAAGAGGGTGTTAGTGACATTGCAAACTTACAAGAATGAATGTGTTGGAAAACTAAATGTTGTTTGCAATTTATATTACTTGTGAGACAAAACTACAGGTTCGTGGTGGGAAGTTTTCTACTAGTAGTTGACACTACTATTACTGGAAGCAACTTGAAGCATGAATGACGAGTAGTCTTCATGCAGCATTGCAAAATTTCATGCTATTCCATCTCTGTCACAACTGTTGGTGTGCACATAGATAAGCTTCATTCCTTGATAGCACTTCAGAATATGAAATGTTGTGCTTTTTTAATGCAGCTGGATAATTCTGAGGTTGTTGTATCCTACACGATTGTGGAGTACCAAGAGAGAGATGGAGAGCACTCCAGTATAGACATGTTCATGGACCTCCTTGACCTTTGGTTTTGGCGCATGATACTTTGGCCCTGATACCTCCCTCCTTAGTCATTGTTTGAGACTGTACCAGCAAGGATAGTTTAGGCAGGAACTGCTGCTAGAGTTACTGAGTATTAACAGAGTCAATGCTGCAAGACTGGTTATTGCCAAGGATGGAGGTGCATAAGAGTCAGTTTGTGTGGCATTGCCGATTCGGCTGACTCTCCTCCTCTGCCCTGCTCTGCAAGCTGCTCAGTGTCTTGCTGATAGGAACTAGGAACTGAATCCTGGTCTCTTGGCAGCATTTTCACTGGAGGAGCAATTCCATGAGCCAGCTGGTGACAGTGAAATCCAGCTCTGGTAAATGCTAGGACCAAAAATATGCTGTGGTACAATGCAACTCTTAGTGTTGATAAGGCAGAGGAGAGGATACGCAAGCAAGCTGGTGAATGCATCCTTTTACTGAGCAAATGGAGAAGTAAAATCAGTGGGTTGAGCATATGTCTGTATGCTGGCTTGCAAAAGCAAACCAGAACTGTGTTTTAAGTGCTTTCTGAAGTTTCTGTTCAGAAAAGAGAGATGGGAAACATCTGAAGAGCAGCGCGAGTCCAACGCTGGCCTACAAGTGGTCAGCTCACATCAGGGAGCTCTTTGTGCAAGGAGACTGGAAATCCAGAGCAGCCGGGTGAAAGTATCAGATAGTGAATGGATACAGGGAGTGACACTCTCATGTGAAACTGTGTGGTGTGTCACATGGTGTTGAATATCTTAGCAAGAATAGAAAGTGGGTAGAATGCGAAGCGGACTGTAGAGGAAAGCTTCTTGTAAAAGGGAATACAGGAGGGAAAGAGGGCTGAGCCAAAATAGGTTATTAGCATGCCTGCCTGATCCTGATGACCGCGGTTTGCTTATACACAGGCTCTCTCAAAGTGCTGGCTGCTACTCATTGTGTTAGCAGGCATGTCTGCGTGCTCAGCATAGCTTACCTGCAAATGTAGATAAGGGCAAGGGTGTTCAGTCCAGATTTGGCTGCACCTACTTGTGAGCCAGTGGATGGTTATAGGATAGACAAGTGTCTGTGGATGTGTTTCTTCTTACGTTACTTGTGAAAAATTGTGGGGTTTTTTGACATGGTAGACACAGATTTTTTTTTTTAACTCTTGCCATTAATTTCAAAACTACCAAGTACTTGGCATCCATATTTGAAAGATGTGTTAGAAGGCAGGAATAGCTTTCCTTTTCTCACCCTGAAAGAGTACCAGAAGGTCCACTTGAGTTTGTGTGCACAAATAACGACTTTTATTCTGTATGCTGTGCAGCTTCCCATTCCGGTAGCTGTAGAGGACTGTATTGGTCATCCTTTTTTTTTTTTTTTGACCAGGTATGCTTGCCCTAATTATTAAACACTTCATTGTTATTTATGTTGATCTGCAGTTCAGCTCTTGCTCTCTGATTCTGTCCAGCCAATTTCGTGACACTTCTGGTTTTTAAAACTTTGACCTTTATTAAGTAAAAAGGTCATTATGAGAAAATGAACTACTTTGTGTGTGCAAGTGTCTGCAGGCCATCTCCCATTTTCCCTCTATTTGTTCTTAGTTGCATGTTAATTCTGTTGAAGTAAATGGTGGAGTAAGCTACTGTTCCACTAGGGCAGAGGTGTTCATATCTGGCACTGTTGAAGTGTTGCTGGTACATGCAATTTATTACAGTGTTGGGAAGAAGTGAAATCTTTTTTCCCCGATCTTTCTTTGCTTGCACACAAAGAAAGTTAAAAGATGGCACAGGATGGCTCATGCCTTTTTATTAAGCCTTATAGCAATTAACTTCATTTGAGTTACTCTGACTGTGGGAGTCACGATACGCCAGTACGGACACCGGCTCCATGGCGTGCTGACAAGTTTCTGAAGCACGACATCACCCTGGTTTATATCAGATCTGCCCTGGCTCCTACACGATACTTTTCTCGCCTGGACCACAGCACAGCTGTAGGAATGCACATAGCATTGTGCGCCCTTCTATTAATAGAAGGGCTGGCGCAGTGGTTTCAGCCTTTGCTGCACCCAAGGGTGGCTTCTTTGAGGCAGAGGATTAAAGGGAGTGACGGTACATGTTGGTAACAAAGTTGGACAGCCAGTGGGGAGGTGGGAGGGAGAAAAAGTTAAAAGAAAAGTCTCACCTTTGCTGAGGAGGTGAAGCAGCGTGCACTGAACTTCTGGTGAGCTGTGTCCATCCCCCTACACACTGGGAAAGGGGAGGGAGGTCTGTTCAGCCCATCGTGCCTGGCAGGGAGTTGGCTCCCAGTGCTACTGTGCTGCTTGCAGCTTCAGCACTGACCCATAGCATTGGGCAAAGTGGAGACGGGAGAGCAGCCGGTGCTTTGGGGTCAGACACGCTGTGATGCTGTGGCGGAAGGAAGCAGGAACAGTCATCTTAGGACAGCGGGAGGACCCACAGGGATCCCTGGGAGGGAGGAAGGAGCAGCATTCACAGCACTGCTGCTTTTCCATCACTCATCTGCAGCAAGTGGGAGAGATTAGTGCAGCTGTGGATGTTATTTCCCAGGGCCCTGGGTGTGGAGACCAGGAAGGGTTTTTCATCCAAAAGGAGATGAGTATCTGGACCTGGGTGGGGTTGCACAGGAGCAGAAACCAATTTGCTCTCTCTCATCTCCCTCCCTTCACCTTGCCCCAAAAGAAGTGAGAGAGAAGCAAAGGAATCCTTTCCTGAAGGGGAATATGTCTGTAACCGGCTGGTTTTACTTTCATAGGTGATGTTTAAAACCATCATTTCTCCCATCTCCCTCTCCTTGTCGGCCTCTACAGTGCACGTTACCAGTGCAGAGGCTGGGAGCCTGCTCCCGTCTCTTGTGTGGACATGAGTCAATGGCAGGGAATCGCCCATCTTTCTCTTCTGCCCAGTTGTATTATTTTTAGGTCAACATAGGATTTTCTTTGCTCTTAAGGAGAGCTGCATTAATTCTGCAAATAATGTCAGACAGAAAGGAGAGTAATAACGACAAAGGTAGAAACTTCTGTACGGTACATATTAGGGATTTCAGTGGGAGGAGCTAGATGACTTAATAACATAACTGTGTATTAATGATTTCTGTCTCAGGATATATTTCATTCTTGTTTTGTTTTCCTTGCTTCTGTCTGTGGCAGTTGCTAAAGAGCACAGACAGGAAAGGAACAAAATCATACCAACCTTTTTATTTTAGATAAGGCCTAGAAATTAACACTGGTTTTATTTATTGACATGTACAACACGGGCAGCATAGTGTTAGTGAAGCTGCATGGGTGAAATCTTCAGGTTTTGGTCTACTCTTTTGTGGTTTCAGAAGTGTAAGTAGAAGAATGCTAAATGTCACTTTGCCTTTCCCACCGCCAGTCTCAGGTAATGCAGAGCATAGTGTTTATTTAATTTCTTGGTAACAGAATGATGATATAAATATTTGGCATTTGCATCTTGACTACTGAAATATAAAATTTAGAAGGATTGAATGTTTGACTGCATTACCCTTAATCAAAATCAAGACTGATTAATTTTGCTTAAAATTTGGCTCTGCATTTCCTTTCTAAAATGTCTTTCCTTTTCTTAAAGAAAAAAGCTATTTCCATTGCTGACAAATTGGAATTGGCTCAGAGGAGACTGTAATGCGAAGCAACAGGCATCGCTTATGTAAACTTTTCTTGCATAGGTGTTGCTTGTCATAAGTATAGCAAATCCTGGCTTGCCTCTTGAACAAGCGGCACAAAGCATTGACTATTTATTTCTCAAAGCCTGTTAAAATGGTTTTATATCCTAATTAGCATTGCAGATTTCAAGAATACTAACCAATTTTAGTAGAAAGCTTTTTAATGGTGTGTTTTTACACAGACCTTGTCTGCATTTAAAAAAAAAAATGAAAAAGGTGCACTGGTGTAGTAATAATTAAACAGACTTGCCTGGTGTGATATGTGACCTGAGCACCAAGGTCAGCCTGGTCATTGCACTGTTGTCACATGGTTATATTTCAGTTCTGCTCTCGTGTTTTAGTAGTTCTGTATTCTCACCCACTTGCTTTGTACACCTCTGCCAGTGAGCCAGAGCCCTAGTATTACATTTGCATTGTACAGGTATGAATGACTCCAAAACATAAAGGCAATTGAGAATGAAGCTTGTTTTAAAGTGGTCTTAGCTTCTAAAAGCAGTTTTTTCCTTTTTACTTATAACTGAATCTCTGTGCTTGGAACTGAACAGCTTTCCTCTCTCTGCTCTGTAATCATATTTATAGAAAAATGGAACACTGTGGCCAAGACTAGCAATCACATGATAACACAGCGGCTTTTATTTGCTACATCTGGAAACTTACCTTGCAAGTAGAGTGCTTTTATCTCTGCTCAGGTGTTGAGCCATTGCTCTGCCTGTTCTGCTAACAACCTCAGAACCTGTTCCCATCTCTGTTTTCTGCAGCCATACCATCCGTGTTTGACTTGGCACTACACATGAGCAGACTTGTGAAATTGTAAGGAGAGGGGGTTTTTTTTTGGTGTTTTGCTTTGGTTTTTTTAAAGTTCATCATGAGCAAAAAGTATTACCATATGTTTCAGATGCTTTATTTGATGTGCTGGACTTTTCAGACTTTCCACAATTATTTAACTTTATTTTTTTTAAAGCAGTTTAACCAAGGTTTAAAAATGTTCATATCACCTAGGGTTCCTTTCTCTTGTCCTTCTTAGACTGTGGTTTTAGATTTAAAAATACTATAGCATTGACACTACCTAAAGATGGAAAATAGTACTGATGACAGAACAGAGAAATTAATTGTTAGGCTTCCTTAAAAAAAGTAATGCTTCCAGTTAATGCATTGTTAGGCATGGCAGCTTACTCCATTTTAAATTAACACAAGCCTTAGTCAATGCAGTGTGATGCTTGCCTTAACTAGTTAGGTTTTGAAGCTTAGTACCTGTTAGTTTTTCTTGGAGGTGGTACACATCCCTATCTGCATCTGCACTGGTAATTGTATTCAAAGCTCAAGGCATGTCATTTGGGAGAAACTCGGACTCCCTACTTGGGTTGAGGGAGGGGGAACTCAACAAAAGCATGCACACATGAAAAAACCATTGTGCATACACTTGGGCAAATGGGCCGTGTATTTTAAATAGCTTGCATCCGTAGCAAAGACTGGCAAGCCTAAGTGAGGTGTGCAGAGTCTGAGAGACCTCCCAAGCAGGCAGCATGGTGGCACACCTCAGCATCAGGAACAGCTTTACAATGACCTCCCTTGTCCTTGGCGAGTGGCTCAGGCACAAGGTGCCAGCATGGGCGCTGGAGCCTGCCAGGCCGCCTGTTCGCCTGAGGTGCCTGCCTGGAGAGGCTGCTCCACACGCCTCGGAGAGGGCTTTTCTCTGGCTGTTTTTATTCCAGCTCTCCAAGTTGTGGCCGCCTCTACAGGTGTGCCTGGGCCGTGGGAGGAAGGGAGGGCATCCACGGGTCCTCCTGTGCTCCAGCTCCTGTGTGATCCTGTAAACTGTGACACCAGGGGAAGGTGCTGAGCCAGGGTGCGGTGCATTTTTATGCTCTGAAGTGCCTACATCTTGAGATGAGAGGTGTGATTTATGTGGACGTTTCTTTTTTCAGCCAGGAGCTTCTTTTTGACCAAATGGAAAAAGAGCTTAATCCTTTTCCCGACTTCTCTTTTTGCTTGCTGCTTCTTCACTCACAGCAAGGAAAATAAAAGAGAAGACTAAGGAGGAAAGAGAAAAATACAGAGGGATGTTTAATTCTATGCATTATAAAAGAGAGAAAGTACATACTCCTTTTCCAAGATACATTACTTTTGTTTTGGGGGAGGGGAGGCGGTTCCCTTTGCATGGAAAACACCATTTTTAAATTGCAAATTTTTACTGTCCTGAGGCATAGTAGTTGATACAGGTGTACTGCGAAGGACTTTCACACGGGTCTCTGTTCTGAATTTACTCTCAAGTGCAGCTTTTGATGGGAGCCCTAAATAATAAACCAGTGCTTAAAATCACCGTGTCGCACAGCCAGTAGAGGTGAGGGACTGTAAGATGGACGACGCGCACCTCCCCGCTGTGTTGGGGGGCTGGCTGCTTGCCCAGGAGCACTGGCTTCTGCTCAGCCCAAATCCTGAGGGTACCATGGCAGACACCAGCTCTTCCAATAGATCTGTGGTCCCATCAATGGTAACTGTGCCTGCCCTGTCACTCATGAGGGGATACGGCCGCTGCATTGGGTTGCTGGTCCAGGGGAGGACAGGCACAGTGGGGACCCCAGAGCTGCCCCAAGACGCCCTGAGGCGGCGGTCTGCATCCCTCTGCAGGACAGCTGGCCCCACAGACCACCAGCCATGCTCCCGGTGGTGCAGGAGCATGGCTTGCAAGCCCTTGTTGTCAGTATGCTGACGTACGCGGAGGAGCATGCCAGAAGCACTGCTTGCTTTCACGTGAGGCATTTTCATCACCTCTAAAAAAGAATTTATTTCAGTAGCCTGCAAGTTCTTCAGGTGACTGCTCTAACCTTTTAATGCCCTCCTTCCCCCAGCGGTTTTAGTGGTTGTGTGTTTTTGTTTTTGCTGAAGATGAAAGCTTTGCATCACGGAATAGGTGCTGCCAAGTGAGCTGGAGGAGAGCCGTAGATCCTGACGGTGGAGGAGCGCTACATGTTGGCATTCCCCCACCATCACCAGAGATTGTCATCACATTTAGCAGACCTCTTTAAGTAAACGTTTGCTTTGTAAATGGCGTTGGTTCGGTATTTAATGGGATGCAGGGACTATGTTGGCTATAATTATAAAGGTAGGATACAAGTGAATTGGCAGAGGAAATAAAACAGATTAAACCTCCAGTGCATAATATTTATGTCCCAGACTTCTGGGTACCTTGATAACAAAGGCCGTGTTACATATACTTCACACTTGCTTCTTTCACCACTCGTAGACTATGAGTCCAGTTGCTTTATGGGTGACTTGGTTATCTCTTCATTTTCAGGGAATAAAAAAGGTCTTTGCAAGTTTATGTAGTGATAAAAAGAACAACAATGGGAGTTTGTTAGGGACAGGACAGGGAGGGGGTGGTTTCAGGATTTTGTCAGAAGTAATTTCTAATTGCAGGATGTTTTTTTAATGAGTAGGCACATGTCCTTTTCCTTGATGTGGAGGGTGAAGACAGTATGGGGAGAACTAAGGCAAGGAAAGACATGTGAAAAACTCCTAGTGCGTATAATATTCTCACTGACAAAATCTGACTGCTTCACATTCACTGGTGTTTGCTTCTGTGAAATCCATGCTTTGGTTGCGAGCTGGAGCTGCAACCACAAGGAACCATGTTGAGTGAAACTGTATGTCCCTTGCTGAACGCAGAGTAGACGTGACCTGTCACACTCCAGAGCTCAAATACCAGATATTTAAAAGGCAATAGGCTTGTTTGTTGACATGTTGGCCAAATGTTGCTGTATAGTCCTTGCTGCCTGCAGCATAGCTGCATTTCCAATACCTTTGCTTGTTTAATGCAAGTCTGCTTTATGTGAGAAACTTTTGTTTAGCTGAATTTGAGATTTGAGAACTTAAGAAAAACAAGAAATCATAGCAATAAAGTGTGGGTAGGAAAAGGCGTTGCTTCTGCATTTTTCTTTGGGGCACATGAGTGTCAGGAGTGTTGAACCTGTTTCAGGTCTCCCTCTTCTAACGCTCTCCCCTTCAAAGAGCACTAGCTTTACTTTTAAAGCAGTATATTTCTCGTAACAGCTTTGAGAAAAATCAGTGAATGTTTATGGAAAGGCAGCACAGAGGAAATTCATACACGGGTATTTGAGTGGTGTGCAGTAGTATGTTTTAAGCAGTAGTTAAAAAAGGTATTTACACATTTGCAGCTGCTTGCTACTTAGGTCTGATTTAGCCTCTCCTTGTCACTGCTTGTTTTTTTTTTTTTTAAATGTCTTTTATTTTAATAGTACTTATTAATAATAATGAAATGGTGTAAAGCTATTGAAATATTTTATGTTGGACAATGGGAAGGTTGTCAGAAGGCTGTGGTCTCAGCTGCCACTTTGCCGTCTGCCCATGTGGGACGCTCAGTTCTCATATGCTATGTTCTTTAAACTTCCAGTGAACTTAACAGCCAGAAACTGGTAGAAAGTGACTGTGACTGAAATGGCTTTTCTGTGGTGATAGGTTTTTGACGTGCTGTGGCTTTGTTTTGCATTTAGCACGTTCTTAATATCATGGGGCGAGAGGAAGGAGGCTGTCCTAATGCAAGAAGAATGCTAGTTCTTAAGCTTACAGCAGTCAGTAAGTCATTTCTATTTTATTCCTTTCCTTTCCAGGTGTGACATCTGTTGTATTACCTTTCGTACTCATCGAGGTTTACTGCGCCATAATGCAGTTATCCACAAGCAGCTTCCCAGAGATCCCATGGGAAAGCCTTTCATTCAGAACAACCCTTCGATTCCGGCAGGCTTCCACGACTTGGGATTCACGGACTTCTCCTGTAGGAAGTTCCCCCGCATTTCTCAGGTACTCTCTGTGCTTCATAGCTTAAGGTACCAGCTGATACAGTGCATGTCTTCTGAATTCATTGACAGACTCGTCCTTGATGAGGCAGAGACTGCATGTAGAATATTTTGTGGAAAGCACACTACCACTGTCTGTGTGGGCTTCAAATACTTTCTGCCTTTCCTTTGGTTTTTTTTTCATCTAAAGAAAATTGGGGTTGTTTTATTTCAGCATTCCAGTGGATAACTATTGGTGTAAAGATTTATAAAAATATTTTAAATGAAAATTTCGGTGATAATAGATCCTTGCCCCTTCCAGCCTGCCCATTAGTTCTCCCCAAAACCATCCCACATTTAAAATCAATAGGGAGGACACATTGTAAGGAAGACATTATTTAATTTACTATAATAAGGATGTAGTTGTGGTGTGAAAGATTTTATCATGAAAACCTTTGGGAAGTCACCTTACTTACTCCCAGGCACCTTTCCACTATATTTGTCATGTGAGTTCTGAAGATTTTGCACCTTTGAGGGACAGTGGCTGGGGAAAGGCAGGGAGGTTGTCTGTAAATATTTTTCTGAGACATAAAGCTTTCCATTGGATGGTATTATTCCTCCCCCTGTCAAACCTTGCCTGCCTTAGGTAGTTTGGGTCTGGATGAAGCTGCTCATCTATTTAAAAAAAAAGAAATAAATCAACAGCACAATCCACCAGGACCATGCTTATTCAGTATGTGCACTTTCCTTATTCTGCTTGGATTAAAGCATTGATTCCAGCTCTTCTGGCTGTAAAGTGGTAGACCTGAAATTTGCTGCTGGTCCAGGGGAGCATGTAGGTCATTCTGTAACTATAGTAGAGTTTTGGTGTAAAAGTTGGAAAATCAGGAGAAGAGAGAATTTTTAAACAACTTGGGATTATTTCTTTTGTAATTATGGCAGACATTTAAAGTTATTAAGGGATTTAAATGTTGGGACTTCCCTTTTGTTACAGTTTTGCTTGCACTGTGAGGCAAGACCTATGAAATATCTGAACAGAGTGTGTAGAGTATATAAAGATCTTGCCAGCCCTCTGCTTAATTTATCACTTGCGCTCTTCTTTGATGTGGAACCTTCACAACACTTAAGCTATCTGGGTAGCATTTAAATACAGCATTTGGATTCATGATAGTTTTCAGGGACAGGTATAAAATCCATTTGTGAGCTTAGTATTTTTCTTGGGAGAATAAATGTAATCAGAGTTCACTAACCAAAAGCCTTTCTGCTTTGGGCTCTGCGTTTCATTGATTTGCTTTTAGGGGATATTATTTTGGTTGGTTTATGTTGTTTTGCCTTCCTGGATGCCTTTTTTTTTTTTTTTTTTTTTTTTTGTGGGNNNTTTTTTTCTTTTTTTTCTTTTCTCCTCTCCTCCTAGTTTCTTTGGAGTAACAAAGCTAAAGGAGGTAGTCTTACTGCCCAGCTTACTGAAGTTTGCTGTATAGTCTACTGAGGCTCCTGTCCTGTCCGTGAAGTGAGAGAGGTTTCTGGAAGGGAAGTTCAGGATGGGAAAGTATTTGAGAGTCTGAATAGCCCTCTGAAGGAGTTTGCCTTTATAGAAGGGAACTTTTGGAGAATCAGCCCCTAATTCAGATACACCACTTAGGTGACTAAAGGCTGTGGAGCAGGAATATCTCCATGCCAGGTAGATGGTGGCTGCTTTAAACTCCTTAACTTGGGCAGTGGAAGAGTGAACTGGTTTTGTTTTACAGCAGCATATGATGCCTTTCCAGTTTGAGATGTCTACTCTAAATACTTTTGCATGTCTTGCAGGTCTGGTGTGAAACTAATTTGCGAAGGTGCATCAGTGACTTCCATCGGTTTATTTGCGAGACATGTAACAAGGCATTCCCCATGCTTTCGGCGCTCAAACTGCACACAGAAACTCACGTGGTGGATCAGGGAAAAGACAAGCACAAGCCACAGACCATGACCCCACCCGGTGAGAACCCAGACCAGAAAGCCTTCATGGCATGCTTGGGCCTACAGTACACCAAAGACATCAAGCCTGTCAAGCAAGAGGACAATACACAAGATGAAGTCCAAGAAATGCAGCTCAGAGCACTGAAGAGTAACCTACCTCAGGAACATGGCAGCACCAGTCTGCTCAGCCTCTCTCCTCTGGAAGCTGCCTCTATGGGAGGCTCATTTTCAGTCCTTCCCCCTACAAAAGAAAACATAAAGCTCCTCTCGCTGCAGCCTTTCCAGAAGGGTTTTATCATCCAGCCTGACAGCAGTATTGTGGTAAAACCCATCTCCAATGAGTCTGCCATTGAGCTGGCAGACATTCAGCAGATCTTGAAGATGGCTTCTTCCGCTCCTCCTCAAATCAGTCTTCCTCCACTTTCTAAGGCACCTTCTGTCCCTGTGCAGTCCATTTTCAAGCATATGCCACCACTGAAGCCAAAGCCTTTGGTAACGCCTCGAACAGTCGTCGCAACCTCTACACCTCCTCCTCTTATCAGTGCCCAGCAAGCCTCCCCTGGCTGCATCAGCCCAAGCCTCCCACCTCCTCCTCTGAGGTTGATCAAGAACTCAGTGGAGTCCTCCTCCAACTCTCACCTCCCCCAGCCAGGAGCCAAATCGAGTCCTTCCTCACAGTTGCTCCTCCAACCCAAAGTAGAGCCTTTAACTCAGCACGAGATGAAGACACAACTGGAGCAGGACAGCATCATCGAAGCTCTTCTGCCTCTGAGTATGGAAGCCAAGATCAAGCAAGAGGTCACAGAAGGAGACCTCAAAGCCATCATTGCAGGGGCAACGAACAAGAAAGCCCCAACCATGAGGAAAGTTTTGTACCCCTGCCGTTTCTGTGACCAGGTGTTTGCTTTCTCTGGTGTCCTGAGAGCTCACATCCGTTCTCACTTGGGTATTTCCCCATACCAATGCAACATCTGTGACTATATCGCAGCTGACAAGGCAGCGCTGATCCGGCACCTGCGGACACACAGTGGGGAGAGGCCTTACATCTGTAAAATCTGCCACTACCCATTCACAGTGAAAGCCAATTGTGAGAGGCACCTGCGAAAGAAGCACCTCAAAGTGACAAGGAAGGATATAGAGAAGAATATTGAATATGTTACCAGCAATGCCGCAGAAATGGTGGATGCCTTCTGCTCCCCAGACACTGTGTGCAAGCTGTGTGGTGAGGACCTGAAGCATTACCGGGCGCTCCGCATTCACATGAGGACGCACAGTGGCTGCCAGAAGAAGAAGCCGTTTGAGTGCAAGGAGTGTGGCACAGCCTTTTCGGCCAAGAGAAATTGCATTCACCATATCCTCAAGCAGCATTTGCATGTGCAAGAAAGGGAGATTGAGAATTACATCTTAGCGGTGGACTGCAGTGCCCAGGAAAGCCAGGCAGACCCTCCTTTATTGGAGGACAGCACTTATATGGACCGCAAGCCCATGACGCCTTTCCTGGAGCCACAAAATGGCTTCTTGCTTGGAACGTCATCTCACGTTCCCATCAAACTTGAACCTGCGGGCAACTTCCCGATGGATTTTGACGAGCCGTTGGATTTCTCTCAGAAGAACAAAAACTTGAGTGCTGTGCAAGTGAAGCAGGAGAACCTGTTTGGCTCTTCTCCCCTGTCCCTCTATGACTGTTCCATGGAGCCTATCGACCTGTCCATCCCCAAAGCCCTGAAGAAGGATAAAGATGATGTCCCATGTGAAGCCAGGAATCAAGAGTTGGCTGCTTCTGGGAACAGTGATAAAGCCTATAACTGTCTGCAGTGTCCTTTGGTTTTTGGTGCCAATGGGAACTCAGAACAAAACAGGGCTGTTGGACATCCCCAGCCACTGAAAAGTTCATTGCATTTGACTGTCCCGATCATTTCCCCAGCTCTCCTTGGCAATTCTGCCTTGCTGAGACCCTTGAGGCCTAAACCACCACCGCCACCTCTCTTGCCAAAGCCTCCAGTGACTAAAGAGCTGCCACCATTGGCTTCCATTGCACAGATCATTTCGTCTGTGTCTTCTGCTCCCGCTTTGCTGAAAACAGAGGCTGCAGATGCCAGTCCCAAGGCAGTGAGCAGCTCCACTGGGTGTGACAAATCAGGGAACGCCAAAGCAAAAGTGACAATCGTGACCGCTGTTCAGAGAGACTCCAGCCTGCCCAGTGACCTGACTCAGGCGTGTGATCCAGAGCAGTCTCCCATTGCTGATGCTGGGTTGACTAAGAAAAGAGGTAGAAAGAAAGGAACAAAAAATAAGCCTAAGCTTAGCAGTGGTGTGGATCTGGAGTCAAGTGGAGAGTTTGCCAGCATAGAGAAGATGCTGGCTACCACAGACACTAATAAATTCAGCCCGTTTCTGCAGTCCACTGACAATTTCAAGGAAGAAAGCGGCAGAAATGGAACAAGTGAGGATGAGAAGGAAACTGCCGAAGATAAGCTACTGAGAGGGAAGAGGAATGCTTACTCAGACTGCCTGCAAAATATCCCCTGTCCTTACTGCCCTCGAGTCTTTCCATGGGCAAATTCCCTGCAGCGGCACATGCTCACTCACACAGGTAAGAGCGCCTTGTGCTCACGGTGGATTGTAGCCCCTGAGGATGTTCCTTACGGAAGGGCCTCCCTGTGGAGGAATCTTCCTTTCTTACCTCTTTCTGATGTCTGAATGGTATTGGTTATTTTGCAAATCCCTAGCTGTTGCTGTTGTATAGTGGTGGTGGTAAATTTTTCAGTAATGGAATAATCTCTGTGCCTTTGAATATCAAGGGGGCAAATCAAACTGCTAAAACCCATTTGACTTCAGTGGCATAACTTAGTGTACCTGGGAAAAGACTCTGCTTTCAGGTGGTCTGTTATTATTGTCTTATCTTGAAGGTGAGCGTGTGTGTTGAATATTTCATTGTGCCTTACATGGTTTGTTTGGCTGCTTCCAGTGGCTGTTTGTCTGCATCAGTAATGATAAAAAGATCCATAAAAATAAGAGCAAATAAGTATAGAATTGTGGCAGGAAAATAAAATAATACAGTGTTTAGCATTTTTTTTCTTGCGGTGGCTTTTATTTGACAGATCAAAGAAGGAGGATGCGAGAAACATCATCCTGAGCATTACGTAGTAGCTTGCCTCTAGGACATGTTTCTTTTCAGTGCTAGACAACTAAAGGTGGGCTTATGCCCTAAGGTATGGAGATGTGTATGGAATCTTTAATATTGTGTCACTGTGTAAGTAACCTCAAACCTGGTGTAAACAAAAGGAGGAATTGGGGAGTGAGATTTACTTTAGATTTGGGGTTATTTTTAATTCTTCTCTATAAAGGAAATACTGCATTGAATAGTGCGCTGATTAGAAGTTCACTCCTTTTTCCACCCACACTGTAATAAGGTAATTAGCAGATTCTCATCCTGCTCAGAGAGAGCGACGACAAAACTCTACTTGCTGTTGCTCCCTTTTAAGTCAGTCACAGTTGTTGATATTATTTACTTCATTATGCAATCTCAACTACTGGCATAAAGAGTAAAAGTTAGGGATATTTTTAAGAAACATAGGGGAATTGAGTACATTCTCATCAAAGATAACTTATATTTTTTGAAGGAATTGAGGTTTCCTGGAGCAACTGATTCATGTCATGAAGAGGTAAAAGAGGTTAGCTAAGAGGTTTAAAGGGAATTGGAGCTGTGGAGCAGTGCCTGTTACAGTTTGCTATGGGTGATGTGAGGACATAACTTGCAAGGTATCAGTGCAACAGTGAGGCTATTGTTTTCTGGTCCACAGAGACCAAATTATTTCATCTTATTAAGCATACAGTTTACTTTCCATGGTGAAGGAGAGCTCTTTATTCGTATCAATTGTTTTCTAACACCCTGCTCTCCAAAAAAAATATATAGTTACTGAAGAACTGTTCATGAGACAGAAAACAATAGAGAGGCTTTTCCCAGACTAAGGGGTTTGACCTGCTTATTGATGGCAGACTTCCAAGGTAGCAGCACTGGTGTAAACCCTTAATGAAGACAAGAAAATGCACTCGGCCATGAGTTATACTGGTAAAACTTGTCTCCCCTGCCACCACTGGCCTTGGAAGGAGACACCATCCTTTCAGAAAGCCTGTGCTGCAATCCCCACAAGGAAGGCAAACAACTGTGGCTGTAGCAGGGCTGGATCCTCAGTGCAGATACAAGATTTTTGGTGATACTACAGCAGTGGCAATAATCAGATTCCAGTTGGTGTGCTCTGGCAGTGACAATACTGAGCTCTTTTCTAATATCATCGGAGCAGTGTCAAAGGAGACTTGTTGCTGGAGGACTACCCCACAGCAAGCTTTGACTGGCCTTGGGGCATCTCGCTTTAGGTGACATTAGCACTCTGTTTCTGAACTGGGAGTTGGCAGCAGCTCCCCTGTGGCAGCAGTGTAGATGAGGCTTACTGGAGGGGAGAGGGAAGGGTAAGCTAGGAAGGTAGAGGAGATTTAGGCCAGGGAGGTGGTGCCAAAGCAGGCGCTAGGATGCATCCAGGTGGAGGAAGCCATGTGTTTTTGTGGTGAGTGTCAGGTACTGGTGGCATGGGAGGCGTTTGGTAGCTGCACGATAGGTAACAGCAGTTTGTTGGGTTTGTGTTCTGGGTGGGCGAGTTGGTTTTCTGAGGAAAATGTCTACTGTCATAGTGCAACGTACTTTTTTGTCCCCACCTATTGCACAGGCAGTGACTTGTTAGATAGCTCTGTTTTTTTAAAAGAGTTAAGAAAAAATTATATTCACTAATCATATTGTAAGAGAAAAGGGGAACTTTATTGTCTGGGCTTGATGGCTGCTCCCTGACCTGGGGAGAGAAGGGGCACAGAGGCTGATGTGAATGGGATAGATGAGAGCCCTCCTGATCTGCTTCCAAACTGCATGTGCTGCATATCTGCTCCATAGGGAATCATTGCAGGCAGGCTGGTCCATGCTCCTAGATATCTGTAGTATGCTGCTATCAAAAAACCAAGGTAGTCATTTGAGCCAAAAAGTGGCAACTAGCTCTTCTCCATCCATTTGTAGGGAAGTTGTTGTTGGAGTAATTTACATAAGTGGTCTAAGCTAATAATGAGTAAGCATGGTTGAGGAAAACATACATAATTTTGACCATTTAAGTAGTATCTCTATATTACCAGTTTTAAACTACTGTGTTTCTACAGACATGAAAGGATTTTTGCAAGTGTGTCTTTCATGTTCAATAGAATTTCAACATGGAGGAGTCCTTCCATGTAGTGTCAAGATCATATTTACCTTTTGTGAAAGTGCAAAAACGCACCTGCTACTGGTAACCCAGATCCTTCGTGCAACCAAAAGTCTTTCTCGTGAAAGCTTTTGCCCTGCTTATTCTTGCCTCAACACCACTGCGTGTTTTTTAGTTCAAAAGCATTTCCATGAAGAAGCATACACACCTTCCTCACTGGTTTTTATTTTAATGCAAAGCTCACAAGTGGGGCACTGGGAATTTGGCATAGCTTGGTTTTATACAGTGTTTAACACAGTACCTGTGTTTTGTTTGAACATGCTTGAACACTTGCTTTTAATACTTTCTTTCTCTTGATGTCTTTATTGTTTAATTTACTCGTCCATGTTCGACTCAATTTGCCTTTCTTTTTTGCTCTTCTGTCCTGCTCTTGACTTTTTTCATTCTCAGAGCAGCAAGATGTGCCCTGCAGGTGGTGCAGTTAATTTTGCTCCTTTTATGGCATGTGCATCACACAAGGTTCAATATAAAATTAAAATAATGGTCTTTTTTGGCTATTAGTTTGTTATCGATAACCTAAGTCTGTTTGCAAAGAATCACTTGAGGATATTTTCAGAGTGATACTGCCAGAGCTTATTTGGCCCAAGATTATTCTTTGCAGAAAGTGAGATTTAATGGCAGAAGCAGGTTGGGGTTTTGTTTTGTTTTGCTGTTACAACAGGAATGAACTGGACAAGAAAAGATCTGTAAACAAAATAAAGCAATAAATAAATACAATACAGTTATACCTAGCCCATGTACCTGAATGTTTCCTGTTAATCAGAGGACACAAGTAATTAAAAAAAAAGGACTGGAGACATTTTTATTCTTTGCTTTTATGACTTAAGTCAAAGTGAAATTGTAGACATCTTTACTTTGCAACATTTATCCTTACCATGGTAATAATGTGTTTCCACTAGAGTACCAGTGGCAGGAGATATCTTAATTAAGGAATGATCTTCTTACATGCCATGATTATTTAGATGACCCTTTATATTGAAAAAGACTCCCTTCAAATGACTGGATTCCGTGAAGTGTCCAGCCTAGACAAGTCCTGCTGAGCTGCTAACCAAATTTTACAGTCAATTCTGAGTCAATATGTAGGCACAAATGTATTTTAATCCAGGCCATGGCCATTCTTATGGAAAAAGTTAATAAAAAATGAAATCAGATTGTGCTTAAATGGACTGTTTAGGTTACCCTCCAGTCAGTAAATATATTTTATCAGAAGAGCAGTTGTCTTCAAGGGACAATACAGGAAGCAGAGAACACTGCTTTTTTGAATGATCTTTTTTGTGCCTTCAAAGGTGACATTTTTGGAAAGCAGTCTGGTTGCCATTTGGGAATAGGACTATAACTTGGGGTGGGAGGATTGGGGTTTGCACAGTACACGGGATTTTTGTTTGGGTTTTGAGACCTCCAACTAGGACATTTGTGTGGAAAGAAGAATATCTTACCTGTTTTAAGTATTGGTCTGTATGACAAATATTTGGTTGATAGGGAAGTTTTAAAGGCTGAAAATATGAGAAAATTGTGACCTGGGATGCAGGCTGAGTTTCAAGTAATTAATCCCCAGCTAATCCTGTCATTGCATGCTTGAAAAGAAATGTGGAAAGGAATTGGGCTATCATGAAGCAAAAGGACTTCTGCTCAGCTTTGAAGTTCTGTTTTGTATTTGCATTGTGAATGAAGCCAAATAAAAGTGCAGAAAGTGGTGGTATTTGTAACCAGAAATTTATGGTTGACTTAGCAGGCATCTAAAAAGAAAGCGTGACTTGAAAGCCTACAAAAAACAGTGCCTTGATGCTTCTAAAAAGTTCTGTTGACACTGGAAGAAAATGAAGAGAAGAAACAGTGCCTGAGATGTCTGTAATATGTGGGGAATCCCTCATACAGGTTGAGATGTTAATTAGAACAGAACCAACTTGTGGAAGATAAAAGTGAGAAACATACCCACAATGCTGTATCAAAGAGGCTGCTGGCTGCGGGGGGTGGGTTGTGTGTGTGTTCAGAGGTTTTGGGTGTGAGGCGGGAGGTGTGACAAGAGCTGATCTCCTTTTACGAGTGACTGTCCTCAAAATCTCTTCATCACGAAGATGTCTTGCAGGTCTGCTTTCCTTATGGCACCGCATGATCCTGGCTTTTCTTTCAACTCTCCCTACGCTCAGTCCCTTCCCTTGTTCTAGTCATTCAAATGAATTACAGGCATGAAAAACTTTCTCCTGTGGGGAAGTAATTGATTGCTTATTCAACATACCGGGCTTGATTCCACTGAAGTCAATGGAAAGATAGATACCCCATGACTTTGATGGAAGTTGTGTCAAATTCACACGGGTGATAGACATCTCAGGAGAGAGCCTCCTGTTGAGGAGCTTGCAGTCAGGATGTTGTAGTTGGTCACCAAGTAGTAAAGGGGGAAAAGGAAAAAAAACAGAGAAGTTTCTTGCTAGACATTAGACAGACAGATAGTCAGTTATACTTTTTTCCTGTGTCAGGCCAGAAGCCCTTCCCCTGTCAAAAATGTGTAGTCGTCTTTTCTACCAAATCTAACAGAATTTGCACAAACCTGGTGTTGCCAGCTGCTACGTGAGGAGAAAAGTGCTTAACCCCAGTCTAAGGAAGAGGATGCTGGATCTCACAGTGGCACATGAAGTTTTTCCCAGCTGTTCAGAATAGCAAGCCCAAGTTGTGTTTGGTTGGACTGAATGCCACAGACCAGCAAAGCATAAGGATGTGAGAAGTACCCTGCCGCGTTAGAGCAGTGGTACATGCAGCCAAGTACTCATGTCTCCGATGGTAGTGGTAGGATGTGCAATTTAGGGTGAACGTATGGGCCCGGCCACTTCCTGCAGTCTGTTCCTCTTAATGCTCTGTCAGCATCCACAACTGCTGCATTAGGGTTGTGTGTTAGAGGGAACATCCCTGCCTTCTCCCTTTACTACCTGTTTATGGACCTGCTCTCTGCAAGTCTCTCCTGATTGCTTTCTGAACGCGCTGATGCTGTCTGCCTCCAACCTCATCTGGTGTCAAGCTCCAGAAGTTCGCTACCTGCTGTGTAAGGAACTATTTTTTAATCTGCTTTCAGCTGATGCCCTGCTAGTTTCAGAGAGCCCCCCCTTAGTTCCAGTATTGCAGGATTTGGTGAATTGCAGTTCTGTGTGCGCCCTCTCAGCTGCCTTCATGATTTGTAAACCTCAATCATAACACCCCCTTCTCCTTCAAAATGAGAAGCCTGAGGCTTTCTGGTGTCTCCTCATAGGGCAGCTACCCCATCGCTTGGATTAGGTTTGCTGTGTGGCATCTGCAACATGACTCTCTCCTTCCTGTGGTGTGGAGACCAGAAGTACACACACCACCTGAAACAAGGGCACACAAGGCTTTACGTAGTAGCGAAGAGACACCCTTAGTCTTGATCTCAATACCCTTGCTCGTGGTAGCCAGTGTTTCTTGGCTTTAGTTTGGCTGCTGCTGCAGGCCAAGCCAGTGATCCTGGAGAGCTGTCAGTGATGGCTCCGAGACCTCCTGCCTGAATGTACCTGCCAGTACCACATCCAGCATCACATAGGCATGTTTTAGATTATTTTTCCAGAGGTGTTTCACCTTATATTTGTCTGCATTGAAGCTCACCTGCCACCATATTGCCCCCTCTATTTTGAGAGTTTGGCAGTGAAGCAGATTGTCAGATCACACGAGGCTTTGTTGTAGGCAGGTGAGTGGCATTTAGTTGGAAGGGACAAACTGACACGAAACCAAGGGTGAGCATAGTCACTCAGGGTCTTTCTGCGCTGACCAAATGGGATGGGTGCAAGAAGGAAGCTCAGCAGATGGTGGTACATGTCCCTTGCCTGAAAAGTGTTTGCACAGGGGAGCCTTCCTGTAAGGTGTTCACACCTCCATGAGAGACAGGGTCACTTTGTGTCACTTGGAGTCAGTTTCACGGGAGAGTTGTTGAAGTGACAAACCTAAAAGCAGCAAGAAGTTGGCTCTGTGCGTCGGGGTAGTTAAAATTACGAACGAGTTGTTACTCTCAACCTCAGGGTAGCTGATGATCAGATTGCACAAAAGTGTGTACAGGATTTTCCTCTTACATTTCTAAGCTCCGGATTGTTTGGGAAAGTCTGCTGTCTTTCCAGCCTCTCTCATCCTTTCTTCTTCTTTTAATACAGCAGGTTGCCTTGCAGTGATTCAAATGTAGTAATACAGGTCTCAGTACTACTCTGGCATTAAAGTCTGCCATGCTGGGGACATGTTACGACGTGATTTGATCTTGGCTATCATGAAGAGACTAAGTTGGCTTGTTACCATGTTAACAGCCTGTAACTTCACAGGGCTGTAGCACGGTATCTGGGGTGTCACGTGGGCTCATCCTGCCTATGCAGACAACAGATGGCTACAGCATGAGAGAGGAAGACTCATGTTATAACACGATCCCCTCACAGAACAAAAGTCTGCAGAAAGGGCTCTGAAAGTGCTCACCGCTGACGATCTTCACGGCAGAATGAAACTAAAACATCCTACTTGGGTCTATTGAAAACTTTCTTTGTAGTGAGAGGGATCCTAACACAGCTCAGCTGGTCGGTGGGGTGAGGAAGCAAGTGTTTCTAAGGCCACTCAGGTGAGCCCTGGCGCAGCACGTAGGATGGGTAGGACTTCGGTGGAACGTAGATGTTGTTCTTAGCAGCCGCCACGGGGCTGGTCAGAGTGGTTCGACCTGCCCCCGGCAGACAGAGCCTTGGGCCACGGTTGGATAACACAAAGCACTTCTGGGCCGTACTGGCTCAACCTGTTCCCAGCTGTTCACCCCCACAGCTGTAGCTGACCCAGCTGCCCAAAAAAATGAAAAGGGCAAGGGGAGAGACCAGCAGTCGTGAGATCAGTTCCCAGATCTGGCTGGCAGTATGGCACTAAAAGAGCACATTGATGCAGCTGAGGTGTGGAGTTGGCAGCATCTCCTGGGAGGTGCTGGGGATAGATCCTGTTGAAATTGGCTTTGCTGTCAAATGCTTTGTGTCTTCAAATAGCCGCTTTAGACAGCAAGGAAGGAGCCCAGATCCTATACTGTTAGAGTTACTGCGTACACTTTATAGCACAGCTTAGTGTTTATAACTGGCTTCGCCAAGTGGTGTTTAATCATGGTCCAGAATCATTCAACAGCTTTGGACTTGCAGTCTCCCTCCGTTGTCCAAGAAAAACGGATTTCAAAATCAGTGGAAGTAAATTCACAATTTGAAACTGTGGCTTAGTTTAAAATGGGGTTGTTTCTCTTTTGTGCTGGTTTTAAAAGGTGGGCGAGTAGCATGCTTGGGGCTTACAAGCAGAGCCCATGCGAGGGCTCTATTTGGAAGTGAATAATTGTCCAGATTTCACTGTATGCCAGAAGGAAAAGGAATGAAGGGAGATGCTTGGATGGTGTTTGGTCAGCCATAAATGAAGCAAAGCTTTAAGATGAGGTGTAAGACAGGAAGTGCAATTCAATAGAGTGTCACTGGGAACAAGTTTATAGAGGGTTTCTTTTAGTCTTGTTTTACACCAAAACAAAAACAGGATGGTGGTTTTGAATAGGATTCAGAGATGAGGAGGCTGTGTAAGTGATGGGGCTCGTGCATGTCCTTGCTGCATGGAGAGGAGGGGAATGGTTTGAAGCACCTGAAGCAAACTGAGGACATCTCACCCAGCTCGCAGCAGTCAGACTGGGGGAGACATGTACTGGCAGAGAGGTGTACAATGAAATTGCGGAGCAACTTAATGAATCGCCCACTTTCATCACGTTAAAGCAGCCCAGCCCTTGTCTCCTTAGGGCTTTCTGAATGCTCCCTTCTTGCAACAAAATACAGTTGACGGAGGAGAGATGTGGGATGGGAATGGGGTAAGGGATTATCTCTTACGTAATACAGAAAGAGACTTTGCTAAGGAAAGATCCTGTTCTTAAAGAGGCTTGCCCCTAATGTGAGAGGGTCAAACACAACTGCTCTGTGCTAACTAGGCAAATATTGACAAAGTAAGTATACTCAGCAGTGAATTTTCCGATTAGCGTTTAGCAGAGTTCATCTTTGCTCTAGATATCTGCCACTCTGTGATCCCTCCAGAAATCATGTGAGCCCTGGGTATAGTGGGGGACTTTTTGTTTTTCCAGACTGTTTTAGCTGGTTGTACCTCTGAACTACATTTGTGGGTATTTCCTAGAGGACAAAGGGCTTGAAACTGCATTTTCAGTGTCAGGCAAAGTTTAACAGCCACTCCAGAGCTGCAGCTCAGGGTAAAGCAGGAGTTGCTTGCTGCTGGGCATTTGGCCTGAGTGCTAGAGCTGTTTGGAAGATGCTGAGGAGATGGTGTGTAACTTGCTGATTGTATTGCTGGCTCTACAGCAAACTGCCTTTCCGCTAAACGGTGAAATTCACCATAAGCCAGAAATCTGGGGTTTTCCCCCTGCCCCTTCAATGTAGATATCCACTATCATGGTGGATAATAATAATATAATGTAGGTGCAGCCAGAGCTAGTCCTGAACACACCTCTGTGTCAGTAACGTCAGCTCCTCTCTTGAAGGTACTAGAGAATCATACCTTGTGTCAAAGGCAAAAAGGTTTTTTTTTTTCCAGAATTGGGTTTCTCCTTTTCGTCCAGATGTATTCAGTTCCATTTACTGTAAATAGTCCTTTTCTATCTCGAATGTTTTCATTTCAAAAGGCATGCAGATACGACCGAAGCTCCCTCAACTGTGGGCTAACTAAATATTTAACTTGTGTGTGTGCACGTGATGTACTGAAGGTGGATACATTTTAGTGTTTAGAGTGTTTACAATAAAAGTGGACAAAGATAACTCCCCAAATTTTGCAAGTTGACTGCGCAGGTTGGAAAGATGCTCTTCAGTTCATGGATGGAAGTAAAAGCAGCATTGTGTGAGTGGGTCCATAAAATTCCAAATTTACTGGACTGCTACCACCTAGTGGTGGCTGTGTCTATTGTAAAATGTAAGACTAGCTGGGGTTATTTCAGTTAATGTGGGGAAAATAGTAAATCATCGGCTCATGTGACTGATAATGCCAACTGCTTGTAAAACATCCATTTCCAATGCTCTGTCTGCTCCAGTTTTGAGCATTATTTATGCGATGGGTTTTCTAACGCTTCTCTCGGGTTGTCAGGAATGTTTGGCAATAAACACTTGCTTTAAAGTCACAAAATAGTTTCCATTACAACATCCTGTTTTATCTAATAACTCCTTAGCATCACAGGCTCTACTCTGTATTCCACCTTAGTTCCAGGAAAAAAGAAAACCGCGGGAAAACAGAATCAAATCATCAACCTCCCCGCCTTGATCTGTATCTGCTCTTTTATCTGAAACTTTCCACATTTGGTGTGTCTCTTGGTAATTTGGTTTGTGTTTCTCATTCTTTCTTGCCACCTCTTTCTCTTTCTTTCTTGCCACCTATAAAAGATTAAGCGGAGTCTTCTGACTGGGCTGACTGAAAACTGCGACTTAAATTGTAAATAGACTAGAGCAAAACAGTCTTGTCTTTCCACAGTTCGAAGGAAAAATTATTTTGGCTGCAACTATATAGTGGTTTCTTTCATGCAAGCGGAAAAGTTTTTGGATTCTCAGATGGAGTCCTTGAGGTTTTGCTTATGAATATATCTCCTGAGAAGTTCATTTTTTCCCAGGAGCTAATGAGGCAGCAGCTGAGCTACCAGTGGTTGCATGTTGCCTTCCTCCATACGTCCTTACCTTCCTGCTTGTCTTCTCTCTCTCCCTTACCTTGCCCATGTTCTTTGACTCTGGGATCAGAATTGACATAATCAAATAGTGTCACTTTCTGATCTTCAGTTTGGGGGAGTGACACAAACTCTGGTTGTCCGTGACAAGTTAATGTATTCTGCTCCCACGGTTGCTGAAGAAGTGGCGGTGGGTGGGAGCCTTGGCAAGAAGGCCTCTCCGCTCTTGTCCTCTTGACTTGCTGAGTGTAAATATCTGTGGGATAACAAAAGGACCGGAAAGCATTTTACAACCTTAGTAAGTGAAAGATGGGAAAGGGGTGAAAGAAACGGCAGGCCTTTCCCGCGCACCCTGCTTCCCTCACCGCCTGGATGCAAGCAACTGCTCTGCACTTGTAAATCGGCAAAATTCTGGAAACAGGAATTACCCATGTGAGAGGAGCTTGGCCTTGTTGGAGGGATGTTTGCCCAGATCTGAAGGCTTGGTCAAAATCCTCCTCCTTGTGTAAGATACAAGCCTGCTGGAGTTGCATGGTCAGCAAGGTTTCTGCTGCTGCACATAGGCACGTAAGCAGGGAAAAACCAGTAGTGTAGGCCAAGACTAACCTCTGCTGGACTCGATGGAGCAGCTGCCAGTGTGAGACTACCCTTGGAGCTGTCCCTTGCACTGCCGGAAAAGTCCCACACCAGACCTGACACGGCTGTCTTCGTGACCATCGTGTTTCCCACACACCTTCACAGCTCCCCTTCTGCTATTCCAGTTCAGCTGTAGCAGAACTGGAGTGGTTCTCACCCATCCCCAAACAGCCAGGGGTTTTGCAAAGCAGCTCGCTTTTTCACCAGCTGCAAAACCAACCGCGCAGGTTGGAGGTAACCACAGAGCAGCTCGACTAGTTGGGAACTGCCGCTTTACGATATGCATGAAGTTTCATAAGGGGCCTGTGAAACTCTTTTTTCAACAAAGAAAACGGCAAGTCTGGTTTGTGCAGGTAAGAAGGAAGAGCGCTCACCCAAGCACGTATGCGTGTCAGCATGTTCCTGGCTACATCCCTGCCTGAGTTTTGAATGTGTTCATTCAAGGGTGGCGGGCCGGCTTTGGCAGAGAAAGCCTGTGTACATCTGTGCTCCCTGGGTCTGAAGTGGTCTTTGCCCTTTGTGGAGGCACGTTGTTTAAACTTTGCGTTTGTTTTTCTTGGTGTCGACCTCATCTGTGTGCCTGTGTTAGTAAGGCAGTGTCACTTACCTGTGGACCACCTGTCCCTTGGAGTGTCTCTCATGCACAGGAAAATGTAATTGCAGGCTAACCATGCAAGAACAGAATAAACAGGTGGGAAGGGGCCCAGGGCACAGAGGAGAGGACAAAAGGAGATAGGAGTTCAGGTATGATTCATTGGAGGACAAATATACTATAAGAAAAAAAGTATAATTTTGGAAATACTGGAAGCAGAAGAAGAAAAAGTTATGGAAAATCAGGGGAAAATTGGAAAGTTAGGACTTCTGCATTTGAGAGTTTTAAGACATTCTGGTTTTGGCTTGCTCTTACTTGAGTGCTACCAGTGTATATTCCCCTCGTTCACTTTGCTCCTGATATTTCCTGTTGAAAAACCAACTTATTCTGCATCCACTGTCTTATGTTTGGTCAGTAAAGAGTTACAAAACATCTCTCTGGGTGTGATAAAAGAGGACCTCTCTCTGTCTAAGGTCTTTGCGCCTCAGAGCCACTTTGCCACTCCATTTTTTGTCTCTTTGTCCATCACCCACAGATATGTCTTTGTGATAGTAGGAACCAAAGGCAGCTGGGGAGGAAACTCCTCTTCCCTGTCGTTTCCCTTCCCCTCTGCCCTTGTCTTAAAGGGTTGCTTCAGTCCAACATAAACCTGTGCTCTGGGGAAAAAGACCCTGTGTGAATGTTATGGCCATGCAAGGGCTGGGGTGGGAGTGGGTGGCCGAGGAAGGACAAGGACCCTTCCAGCAGCAGCAGGGAGTCGCATCGATTGCCATTAATCCTTCCTTTCATCCCCACTCTCAGGCCAAGGTGAGGTGATGCTGGTGAGATCCAGATGTGCTCATCCTGCCCCCAAACACAATGTGTGGAAGGAGGCAGCAGGCAGGAACCCATAGCCATGCTTCCTTTTTGAACATCTCCCCTGTGTAGGCATGGCCTGGGTTTGGCTTCTGGGCTCACTCCCTTGCCTGTGCCGGCAGCTGCGAGACTCAGCTACCTGCGCGTAACCAGGAGCACCGTGCGTGGGCCCGGCTTCTCATGCATGCCTGGCTCCTGTTTCTCTGGGTTGTGGAGCAGTGCTTCCCCTTAATTATTATGCATTGACATTTCAGCTTGATTTTTAGAAGTGACCTCTTTTTGTTTATAATAGTTTTCTTTTTTGTTTTCTTTTTTTGCATTAATACGGCCAAGAGATAGTAAGTCAAAACACAGAATTCAAATGCAGATTCATAGGGCACTTGTGGGTGACCTTTGTTTTCAGATGCCCACATCCTCAAATTCTCTAGCATTATACACAGATTATGGCTCAGTTGCATGTTTTAATGGACAGATAATTACGTGTGCAATGAACTTTGTGGAAAGCTTTTGTGTAATCCACTGTCTATGTAAATGGATCTGTTTTGATTAAAAGGTGAGATTATTTTTTTTGACAGGTCAGTTCTCCCCCTTCCACCCTCCAAGAAAAAGCGTATCGAGGATTATGCTCTATTAAGTGATTGTTCATGATTACTGGAAATGCTGCTAAGCTTTGACATTTGTCTAATGGCCATTTATTATCACTTGTGCGAGGAGATGGGGTCAATGCAAGTCACGTTGCAAGACTACATTCAGACTACTAAGTGCCTGAGAACTATCTTCTTATCTTCTGTCATTACTCCTTGCTTATGAAAAAAGCCTGTAATAGGAAATCTAAGCAATTTGGAGACAAGCACATGTTGTACGATGTCAAATGGAGAACTTAAACTGCTCTACTAGAGTTTCTAAATCCCTGTAGTTACTCAGCAGCTATCGGGCTTGCAGATGAATGCTGAAATGCCTGGTAGGTTATGTGCTCCCTTGGCTGCATGCTGTCAACAAGAGGGAGGTGGGGTGGAGGATTTAAAGCAAGGAAAGTTTCAACTTTCAGAAAGCACAGCTTGCAAAGTTCATGTCCTGGAACGGTTGCTGGAAAGTGGCACTTGGGATGCAGTTAACATGCTGTGCATCATCGTCAGCTTTGGCCTCCAGATTCAGTCCAGCTTATTTCTTATTTACTACAGGTACACTGTTTGTATAGACCTTGGAAGGGGTACAGCTCCAGGCCTTTGCTCTCCATAAGCACCTTATCTGTTTTAATTTTTTGGACACGTTACATTTTCAGCAACATCAATGCTACAAACTGATAAGGAAGCAGAGGAGGTCATTAAGGTGGACATCATAGGCAGTTTTTGCTTTCTTGTTGGAGTAATTGTGGAACAGCGAAGGGTGCTGCCTGTTACTGCATCTTGGCTTTATGTTTTGCTTCCAGGTGGTGTGTCAAAGAAAGACCCACACCTGGACAAACTTCTGCATCTTTTGCTTATACAATGTATACCCAGCTTTTTGAACTGACCTCTGTGTTACTATCTGCACTAACCTTTGACATTTAATTGTACCAGTTGGTTGCATGAGGCCTTTACGTTCCCTTTGAAAAGTATTTCCTGCTACTTATAAATTAGTTTGATTAAAATGTGGATGTATATTACTTGAATCTGTGTCCATATTTTTCATACATGAGTTTAAAAATAATACACCCATGTGTCTCTGGAATGGTGTATTTTTAATAGTAGTGACCTCAACTCTTCTTTGGTGTCTCAGCTTTTTGTGTTCTCTGGTAAAATTGCCAATATTAAAAATTCAAAGAATGTGGGCCTATTTTGGAAAAGAAAGCATTTTGTTACAGATTTTTAGTCATCTTGTTAACTGGGTCCTGTGGTGTTTTGATGTCTTTTCAGCTCTAAGTTACTGGCCTGGGTCACAGATAAGAAAACCAATGTTGGGATGCTTGATCAGAAGCAATGCTTGGGGGTCCATGTGCAGCCTTACCACTGGTAGCTGTGAATTAGCAGAGAGCATCCCAGTGAAAGTTTCTTTCTGTTTGCTTGCAGACAGCCAGTCTGATGTGGAGGCACTAGCTACAGGAAACGAAGTCTTGGACCTGACCTCCTGCGAGAAGGAACAGCCGGAGGAAGTAACAGAGCTACCGGAGAGTGAATGTGGCCCCAAGGAGGAGCAAAAGGCTGACTCCCCTCCGGCAGAAGAGGATGCCGAAGAAAAAGCAGCTGGATATGAAGAGGGCCCTGAGGAAGATTCTGTAAGTAACAAAAGTCTTGACCTCAATTTTGCCAGCAAATTAATGGACTTCAAGCTGGCAGAGAGTGACCAGAGTGCAGGCAGCAGTTCTCAGACTGAAAGGAAACATGCCTGTGACGTTTGTGGCAAAACCTTCAAGTTTGCTGGCACTCTTAGCCGTCACAAAAAGGCCCACACTCGTGAGGACAGAAAGGATGAAAGGAGCAGTGAGGATGAAAGCAAAAGCATTCAGGATGATGCAGGAGCTCCCTCAATGCAGGACTGTGGTCTTGAGCAGGAAGAGTCTCCGATGGACTTGAAGGTAGTGGAGTCTCCTGTGGACTGTGAGGCAACAGGAAAGGAGAATGAAGAGAGCGAAAGCATCTCTGAGGGGGAAGGCACAGAGAGAAGGTCCACTGAGAAGAGCAGTGATGACAAAAAACCAAAGACTGATGGGTCTAAGAGTACTGCAAAAGCAGACAAAAGAAAGAAAGTCTGTACTGTGTGCAACAAGCGTTTCTGGTCTCTGCAAGATCTGACGCGACATATGCGGTCTCATACAGGTAAGAGGAGGCTTGAGCGCAGAACAGATGACGAGCAGGTCTGCCACAGACCGAGGCATCTGCTCTGTAGGTGCACGATTGCTGCTAACACTTGAAGTTGGCAACACTGCTTTTAGTCCTGCAGGTATCTGCAAGGTGTATCCTCTGCTCCAATCCCCCATGCTGCATACGAAGCCGGTCGAGGGAGCAGGAATTGCCACCACTGCCTTATCTTCAATTCTCAAACTGTTTTTCCCCATGCTTGCTTGCAAGGTTTAGAGGTGAAGGCAAGTGTGGAGATCCCTGGGCATCTGTTCTGCCCAGCTTCTGACTCTCTTCTTGTCATGCGCGCATGGCTCTACCTTTTCCCAGTATTTTGACAAGCAATGGAGAAACCTGGCAGTATATGATACAACTTCATCTCTGAGTGAAAGTTTAGAGAGAGAGAGTCTGGTTTTGTCTGATTATCTAAGCGTGGTGTGAGTAATGCACTGGTGATCTGCATGACCTGCTGCTTGAGTGAAAGGCAAAGCTACAGTGGGCACCCTGCTCTTCATTCAGGCTTGGGCAGGGAAGGTGGAACACAGGTAGTAAAATGCTTGTCCGATGACTTGACTCGGCAGTTAAAATACGTGGGATTGCTTTATGTGATACACAGTTTGCAGCAGTGCCTTGCAAATGAGATGAATCCATGAGCCAGCTCAAAGGTGAATTAATCATTCATCCTTATTAATGCGTCCTTGCTAATGATGCACGTTACCTGTTAGTGAGCTGCTCTGATGTGGGAAAACTGGTGCAGTTTGACATTTTGTATCTTTGTAGGCACAGCAGGTGCTCTCTGCTGAAGACAAGATCTTTGTGATTAATGAAATATTTGTGCTGTAATTGACAGTGATGTTTAGGAAACTACACCAAAGACTAGTGCCTTAACCAGACTTTTTACCCTCCTGAATCATAAATACTGACCTATCGAGTGTAAAATTGACCTGTTTTCTTCTGGCATTGAGCCTCAAGCGAAACAGGTGACAGGTCCCATTCTTGTGCCTACTTTTCATGCTAACTCAGAAGTTTTGGGAAGATGCTAATATCTAAAGTACTGAGCTTTATCCTCAAATGATGTGTGTCCGTGGTGATCCCCATACCGTATGTTTTAATTGTTTTCATTGCATGCTGAGCTATGTGGGCCTTGTTGGTATGTTTTTTTCCCATTTGTTTCTTTTTCGTATTTGACACTGAAGGATGTTTTAACATAGAATAGGTGTTGAATAGGAACCTGGGACAGTGCTTTCTTCAAATTTAATGAATATAAATACCACCTATCCCCGCTGTTAGTTCAACCCATTTTCAACTGAGGATTTTGCATCAATACTGTGGGTTGACTCGCCCCCTCCTTCTCTCCTTCCCACTTGTTCAGTTATATTGACAAAATACTGTCAGGCTGTAACATTGCTTATACTTTGGTTTTAATGTGTGGGGTTTTTTAAAGATAACTGTAAGGTTTTGGTATTTCTTTACTCAGAATAGGAAAGTTTGGAACATGCTGAAGTATGCAAGAAACCTCTGCCTGCCTACTGAATGGCAGTTGGGCTGGAAATGTTTCATTCTCCCAGTGCAGGCTGCTTCCCAGCAAGTAGTTGTGGATTGCTCTGGTGCTGCATGCCCAAGCACAGGGTGAGCCACAGTGCTGCATCGGCCACAGCCAAGTGCCAGGTGGGCAAAGGCTGTCGGCTGAAAATGCTCCTGGGGAGCCGTGCCCTCCCTTGATAGCCGATGCCAGAGCAGGGCACGGGAGAGAAACGTTTGTAAGAAGCGTCAGTCTTCGCACAGACAGCAGGACCTACTTGCACATTTCAGCCAGCCACCTCAAGTTTGTAACTGGGTTTTCTTCTAATGATCCCAAGCATTATTACAAGTGAGAAATGAGCCGCAAGTGTCTTGTTCTGTACGCTCATTGACACAAGATGGTGTCTTGATGGAATTGCAGCACTAAAAAATCTTGAATAGATGCAGTCGGAAACAGAATGCAGCGGTCAGGGTGGGCCCTTTGGTTCTTCAGGGCAGACAGCACCTTGGGGCACTGTGCTTGGTTGGGACTTGGAGGGAATTTAGTCTGTGGGGCTGTGGTTGCTTTGTTTTCTGATGAGTTCATGCTTAGGAAAGTATTCAAGCATTTCGGGTGCAAAAAGCAGCTCTGAGATCGGAGCAGACTACCTGTTGAGTACAGCAGAGGATGCCTGCAGCTGCTCTGTGGCTTAAGATTGCAAAATAAGAGGAAGAATTTTGTTCTCTGAGTAGCATTTCTGGAATGGGCGTGAAGAGGTTTTTCAGGGGCTTTCACATGTCACTCCTGTCCTAAAGCACCAGTGGACTGAGGAACACCAGCAGATCTGTAAATAACATCCTGAGGCAGGCATTTTTCACTGTGGCAGTAAATTTTGATCACCTCTTAACAGACACCTCGCGTGTCCAATGAATGCTGACCAGTTTACGTCCTTTAGCTGCCCTGTGTCTGTGTTGAAACATGGTGATACTGTTTTCTGCGCCACAGAAAGAGGAGGGAGCTGTTCTGGCAAGGGTAATTCCTGACAGCTCCTCTTCGACTTCGGTGATTAACTTGCACATTTTATGCTCGCCCATGTGTCAGCATCTTAAGAGAGAGGGAGGTGTTTCCTCATGCGCTGTTTGGTTCAGTTTTTAAGCGCCGTTGACCACAGTTGCCTGGGCAGTATCCTCATCCTTCCATGTCAAGTCCTCTCTCTCCGCATGTATCGGGGGCTGACCTGCAGCAGGGAGCCCCTGTGGTGGGCTGGTTTCACCAAGGCTTTTGAGCTTCAGAGGACGACTGCAAACTTCTTCCAGAAAAGTTGCTGGCTAAATTAGATGGGATGGTAACGAGCACCTGGGACTTACGGTCTTCCTCCTTCCTTAGTGCAGGGTCATACCAAGCTTGTAGAAATCTCAAGACACTTAGTTTTGGTTTTTCGTTTGTGCCCCAAGGGATTTATCTGTATTCCTCCTTGCATGCCACCAGCTAGTTCACTAGTACAGAAGCAAAAAAAATGCGGCATCCATGTTTGATATAGGTACTGAATTTCCAATGTGTAGAGTGTTTTATGCTGCTTGAAACGAGGGAGGCGTGTTTGTGACATTATGGCTGACTTTGTATATTAATTCTCTTCTAGGTGAGAGACCGTACAAGTGTCAAACCTGTGAACGGACCTTCACTCTGAAACACAGCCTGGTTCGTCACCAGCGTATACACCAGAAAGTCAAAAATGCCCGAAACCATGGGAAGGAGAGCGACAAGGAGGAGACCCAGTCGAGGTGTGGAGAAGACAGTGAAAATGAGTCTAGCCACAGTGGCACCAACCCCATCTCAGAAAACGAGTGCGACTCCGTGGGGGGCATCGGTAGCCATACATCCCTCACGGGAAGCCGAAAAGAGTCCCCGGCCAGCACGGTCAAGGACTCCCCCTGCAGAGACGAGAGGCCGAGTGGGCGAGGAGCCAGCACCTGCCTCACGGAGCCCACCAAGAGTGCACAGAAACAGACCGCAAAAGACCAGGAACCTCGGGGTAGCTCCGAGCATGAGAGGCCTTCGGGTTTCATTCAAGACTTGCTGGAGATGCACAACAGAAAGTCTCCCATGAATCACATCCTTGCCTCTGCAGACAGTGCGCCTCAGCTCTTGGGGGTTGAATGACTTGCTAGGAGGTCGGACCCGTCCCAGCATGCAAACTGAAGCCAGCAGAGCAAGGTTTCTGGAGTCTTGTTCTGGACGAGCGACCTACAGCTGTGGGGAGAGTATGGCAGACTGGATGCGGTGCCATATGCCTTTCAGTATAATAATGCAAGAGACTACAGTATATACTGATTTGAGTGCCTTACTACTTTATTAGATCTTTTGGTATTATAGATTTTTTTTTTTCAAAAATGATTTTTTTTTAATATTTTAATGAATTATTTGGAGAGGACCTTTTTCATTTAAGCATTAATGTTACCTTTTGTATTGGTGTGCGTGAGCTTGTTCTTGTATATCTGTGATAGTCGCTGTGTTTGTTCTCTGAGCTGGAAATGGGGGCAGTAGGGTGGGAGGCCCTTGGATACCACAGCCAATAACTGGAAGAAAAATTATGTGAATTTCATACGAAATAGTCAGAGGAAATGCAGATGAGATGTTGATTTATTGTTTTTTCTCAGTAGATGTTCTTGCATTTGCCACATGGTGGAGCATTAAGCCTGTTCCAGGCCTGAACAACATGGCAGTTGAAGGTGTTCAAAGTGGTTCAAGCCAAAAGCAGGAAACACAATGAATTTCAACCTCATGCTTGTTTCCACTTTTCAGCATTAGAAATGGTCTTCTAAATCCTAGGGGGTTTTTTCTGGCCGTCATGGACTGAATGTGTATACAGAGAAGAGTTACATAGCAACGTAACCTATGGAAATTATGCACCCGCTGTTATATATGTTTGATTTGCTTCAGTATATTATTATTATTATTATTATTATTTTATTATTTTATTATTTTATTATTATTATTTTATAAATCCATCAGTTTGCTTGTCTCTGCAGTCAGCAGAAACCAATGGGCAATATTTGCCCCCGCAGATGTATAACGCAGCTTGGATCCCCTCTCAAAATGTTTTTGACTTAACGCTTTCACCAGCTCCTCTTCTTATGTTGCAGCTCTTCTACTGTACTTTAAATGAAACCCTTCCTCTGACCAGAGGGTCAAATGGAGGCCAGCGAGGTATCGTCACACCTGTACAGGGGAACATCTCACTCGTGGTGGGGTGCGAGTGCGTGCGTGTGGGTGCGTGTGCATGCGTGTGTGTTGGGGGGAGAAGAGCGCGAGAATGAGGGGGTTGTATAAGGCCCCTCTATGTGCATAAGAAAGGCACTGCGAGTACCAGATTAATCTCGTTGCAATCACAACGGTGACAGCGTGTTACTTAAAGAGCAAAGTTACTCCGTCTTCCAGTTGAAAGCAAGCAAGAGAGAAATGCGAGCCTTACCGTCATCTTGCTACTGTCATGTTCTAGAGCAAGAAAATACTACTGGTAAAAAAACTACAGATATAAGACATGTTAAAAATAAATAAAATAAAATAAAAAAAAATTCTTCCTGAGATTTTGGGGTTGATGCTTGAAGACTTGAGGTGTGTGTCTAAATTTCATATCAATAATTTAACCCCTTTAATGCTGGCAGCTGGAATTTCTCCGTATGGCTCCTGTTGCCGGCAACAGGCGACACTCCAGCCACCAGTATTGAAGGGGTTAAGCGAAATGTATCCTACTGTAGCTGTGCATTTTTAGGAGTGCCCAGCGTTTTTGTTGTCCTTGTTGTTGTTGTCCTTATTGTTGTTTGTGAATTGTCCTTCAGTCATGACCTCTGGGACAGACAGAGCCATAATAGCATTGCCGGAGCCTCACTGTGCTATTCCACCACTGCAGCCCCCCAGCCCAGCCCGCACTGTGACCCTCCCTCTTCCCCCCGCAGAATCGCTTTTCCTGCTCTCACCAGACATGGAGGAAGTGGGCCTCGGACCCAGTCTATATTATATAATATATATATCTATATATATCTATATC
>VYZV01019491.1:123470-134640 GCA_013401275.1 Pandion haliaetus
TTTTTTTGCAACTCTCCACACTAAACTGCGCAATACTGTGGGGGAGAAGCCATTACTAAACTATATGCTGCAGAACAATGTAGCAAGTAATTAATTCCCAGCAGCCTGCCGGGACATCTGCTAGCAATAATCACTATTGATTTAAAGCTTTATTTAGCCTTTATCTATATCCTAGTAGAGTATAAGGTCTTGCCACATTTTATTGACATTTTTATTAGTTGAGTTTGACTGAGAACCGTTGCTGTTGTTGGGTTTTTTTTGTTTCCCCTCCTCCCCCAATATTAAACTGTGAAATTTATAATGTGTTTAAACTATGGGTGAATCTTAGGCTTTAGTTTGCATGTTCAGCTAATTTGTCTCTATACGATTTTTGTTTGAATCTTTTTATTTTTTTTTCCTCTCTCAGGGCTTTTACAAAAAACAAAAAACAAAAAAAAAAGGATCTTCTGAAATTCTTTTGCCTGAGTTGCAATGGACTTAACATTGAGATAATTCAATCACTACATTAAGCACTTGACTGTGAAAGCGCAAAAAAAAATAAACACAGGAAAAAGAAAAAAAAAAAAAAAAAGAGAACCTTGTTTGAGGCTGTTGTGAAATAACTCTTGGGGGCTATGTGACAGTCTGATTCCATTTTCAGAATGATTCATCATCTTCTCTTTCCTCTCTGTGTGTCTCCTTTCTCTCTTCTCTCTTCTCCACGAAGGAAGTTTAATTCTAGTGATTTCATCCCATGCAGGAAACAGTAATAAATGTGTAGAATTCATATTTTTCTAAAGGGAACTTAAACTGCTGCTACGAATTGTGTACAAGACTGGTTTATGCCACATGAACAGAGAATCACACATTTGTTTTGGTACTTTTATTCCTCTTTTTATTCAGTTGTACAGTACTTCCAAATTCAAAATAAAAAGTAAAAGTTGTTCTGTATCAAACCATCTAAGCAATAAAATGTTATATTTAAAAATTATAGGTTACAAAATGGACGTGGCTCTTCTTGTGGGTTTGTTGTAACTTGCTTTCAGACTTCTCTGCTAGAGGATGATGTACCAGCCGGAGCTTATCTGTGCAAATAGCATCACTGTTTCTCTTCCTTCAGCTGAATTGAGTTTAGATGGGAGATGATTGCAGCGCTTTGAAAATTCATGTTCGTTTTGACCACCATTTTCTGGTAGTCAAGCCCCTTTGAAACGGTGCTTTTCCTCAGCCCAGTTCTTAACATGGCAACCGAAGATGTCAGAAAAGTACTTTGGTGCTGATTTTCCTGCACAGGCGTTGGGTTAGGGTTCTCCTTCCTTTTTTTTTGTTAATTGTAGCCCCGTGATCACGTAAGTGAGCGTCCTTCTAGCACGTTTTGGTGGTTAATGGTATATCCGTCGTTTTCTGTATAAATTAAGTAGGTTTCTGCCAGCATAGTTTTCTTCTTGCATAAATGTGTATGCCTGTGAAATCTTCAGGATGTATTAAAAAGCCACGTGCATGTGTCAAAGAGAGAAATCCTTTGTTTCAGCTTTTCGGAGCTGCCTTAGCTGCATTTTATATGCTCTCGTATAAATAAAATGCATTTCACAGGACGGTGAGCCAAAGAATCATCTGAGTTGCGTATCCAGCTCTGGAGGCCAGGGCATCGCAGCACAGCTGAAGCATCTGTATCTTCCTAAGTCCTGGTGGGATGGTTCTTTCTGGTAGAGAAGTGAACCGGGTTCAGAATCGGAGAGACAGAATCAGAGTTTACCTGGGGGGTAAACTGCTGCTGCTTTCCTCCCTCCAGCCTCCTGTACCTTCATGGCAGGTTAAAATTCCCCACAGCCCTCTGGTGAGGACCTGGTCCCTCGCCACCGAACGGCAGCAGGTTTAAAGAAAACCAGTCAGCCAGCCAGCTCTGCCCCAAACTGAAGATAGCTGGTGAAGCAGGGCTCTGTGAACTATCTCTGGGCGAGCTGAAGGGGTGGAAATGAATTCTGAGGGAAGAAACCTGCAGAAAATCACTTTCTTCCCTTTCCCACCCACTGGCCTGAGAAATCTCCTCTCCTCTCGTGAGACTGATGGGAAACTCAGGTCCAAAGGGTGTGGGGGCCTGTCATGAGGTGTAAAATCAAATGGGATGAGTTTATGTGGCTAGAAAGTGATTGTGACTAATTAATCATGAAAGAGATGACTTAGAAAGCACTTGGTTCTTGGCCATGGAAGGGTACAATTGGTGTGCCCAGCCCTTTTCTCCTTCTACCTGAAGTTGACTGGGACCATTCCTGAGCTGGGCATTTCCCTGCTCTTGGGAGCCAAGTTCACCTTGGACAGGGTAACACCCTGCAGGCCAGCTGAACTTTGCTCCTTGCTGGCGTCTCCCTCCTCCTGCCTCCGCTCCTCCTGGCACCAACTCCTGGGGCAACGACAGCTAGAGCTGGCCTGAAACATCAGGTTAATGGAGGGATGGGGAGGTGGTGGTGGTGTCCCCATGTGTCTTTTCCAACTTGCTGCTTCCTTGCCTCATTCCCTAAAGCTTGTTTCCTGCCAAAGCTGCAGGAGAGCGGCACAGCCCCCGTGCTTGTGGATCCATCTCACCGCAGTGCCTCAGGCGTGGAGTCCATGCGCTCGTCCCAGAGCATCAGGGCTTGGGGAGGACCTAAGTCCTCTGCCACCATGGGGATGCCTTGGCAGCAAGGGGCACCAGGAGGGTGTCTCTTTCCAAGCATGGAGTATGAATCTGTGGGCTTTGGACCCTGGGGATGGGCAGGAGGGCTGGTTTGGGATGGCAGGCTTGGGTGAAACCTGGCTGTCCCGAAGCAGGAAGCGGAACCCAGTTGGAGCATCTTTTGCATTTTTACTGCTACTGAAAGGCAGACTGGTAAAGAGAAAGGAATAAAAGTATCTGCTTTCTATTACCCAGCTGTCACAAAGTACCCAGCATTTGAGGGATGGGAGGGCTGTATACCTACCTGCACCTAGATCTTCAGAAAGTGAGTACAATGAGAAATGATTTGTTGTTGATACTATTAACATGGTGTTTTGCCCTGTTCTGTTGAAAAAAGTCTCTCTCAAAATTAGTCATGATTCAACTAGCAAAGGTGGCAAGGGGCAAAAGTTTACTTGAAACCCTTCCTTGTTCACAAGCCTCCATTGGGGGGAATCACATAGGCCTTTTTTCTTTCGGCATTTCTGTAGGGTTACAATGGGACTGAAAGGGTCACTTTTGGAAACCCTGAGGCTTAGGACTATATGCAAAAGGGAGATGCAAGACCCCATCACGGCATAATTGGCACTTTATGTCAAACAGTCTTAAGAGGCACCATCTTTTATCATCCACTCAGATAACGCAGGAAAAGGATGGAGAAATGCATTGGATTGTTTAATCCAGACACCTCTACCTGCTGGACTGTGGAAAAAATGGCCCACACTGGCATTTCCCAAAATTTGGGTACCCGAGCACTCAACATCAGGGAGGAAAGTAAAACCTGTACAACACACCAGTATCTTCCGGTGATGTGGGTCACCTGAGCTCTCCAGCCTCGGAGCTGCGTGAAGTACTTTCCCCCTCTAGTCCCTTTGCTTGGCAATAATTGTAATGACCTGCGCAGGGGAGAGGCTCACGGCACCTGTGCTGCAACAGCAAAACCGGCAATAAGGAAGATGCTGGGTTTTGTTCTCCAATCTGTTTAAATAACAGAACAGCCACGTTTTGACTTGGGGGATTTTGAAAATCTTCATGTCAGAGAGGAGCTGAATGTTTCACAAAAGATGGTTCAAGGTTTGGGGAAGAAAGAGGGGAGGGGGCTATGTATCTAACCTGCTAGTGGGATGCTATTATTTGACTAGGTATGTCCATCTTAACCTGTCCGTGGGGTGGCTGACCTGGGGGATGATCGGTTGCCTGGCTGTGTATGCGCTGCAGGTCGGTAGCATCCTGCCACTGCGGTGACCCTTGGACTTTGGGTCCTGGGTGTGCTCTGGAGTTCCTGGATTTAGCCTCAAGCCCCATGTGGGACCTGCCCTCCTTGCTCCATCTCCTCACGTGCACACGCAAGGAACACGGGAAACAAATGTCCAGGAGCATATTGTTGTTGCTATCTGGGAACCGGTGACTGGTGGTACCTGCAGATTTGCTGGCAGATCACAGGATTTCCCTAGTCTTGGGCAATTAGTGCCATGCTGGATCACAGGATTAGAGAAAGTGGAAACATCCCTAAAATTGGCAGGAGGCTCAGCACAGCTGGGATTCCTGAGCCAACAGCTCTGCTGAGGGGGTACATGGTCACAGCCTGTTCCTCTGCTTTTGAAGCAGGAACTTTAGCAGGAGAAATGTTTTGTTCGTGCAGCCCCCGCCAGAGCCTAAAGCGTGTCCTAAAGCAGACGCATGGACTTGTACTCAGCAAGTTTGAAGCTCTTGGGCCTTTCTCAACATGGCCATGCTGGTGTCTGTCCTAGTCACTTCAGCTGAGGATTGTGGTATTGCAAATGCAGTTTTAGGTGATTTAACCCCTTCTCACCAGTCCTGAAAGGACAATTTATACCAAGTAAGCACAAGGTGTTTCTCCACCATGTTGAGCGTGTGTCAGGCAGTGGTGGTGCGTGCCCTTGCTCCTATCAGAAGTTAAGACACGTTCATCCTATGGTGCACACGTGTTTGCATGGGACTTGTTAGAGGGCTGGGGGGGCACAGCACAGAGTTCTCTGGGGCAGAACTATTTGTTGTTTCAGGATCTCTCACCAGCTGCACCTCTTCCAGGTGCAAAGGCTGCAAGAGCATCCATCCCTGTGTGCTGGCAGGGCTCATCAGTGGCTTCACCTGGGCCATGAGGCATATTTAAAGCAAGGGGAGGGGTGGAGAAGGACAACTGTGTTGCATTTGTATGTTGCTGAAGCAGCAGTAGTTCTGTATTGTAAAAAGGTACTTCTGAAACTGTTTTTCCAGTGGGATTTTTTTTTTTTTTTCAAAGAAGTTAAGTGGATCAACACCTGGGGGAAAGATAGTGGAGAGGTAGCGGGAAGTTGGCCTGCTCAAAGACATCAGTAAAGACACAGACTGATGGCAGGTTACTGGAGAGAATGGGATGCCTAACAGATACAGGAATGTCTACCTTGCTGTTGCTGGCTGCATGTGTTGCCTCAGGTAAGTGACATGTAATCTGCAGATGTCACAGTGTTAATGGGGTGCTTGACAGAGGAAAAAGTTGATTGAATTCTCTAGGGAGATGCAAACCTTCAGAATATTCCTCAGTGAGGGGCCAAGATGCCTTCATTTCAGGATGCATCTGAAATTACCCTGTAGAGCTGAACCTAAGGAAAGATGGACTTGAGAAGCATTGCTGAGGCTTTCTGAGAATTCTAGTATTGCCTCCTACTTTCAGTTCTCTAGTCCCCTCTCAGCCTAAGAAAAACCACGTTCCAAGGAAGCAGGCATTTTTTGTATGTTAAGTACTAGTAAGTGGGAAGACTTCTCTGGCTCACTGAAGCTCACCATGTAATGCGGTAGAAAACCTTCTGTCAATCCTCCGAGTAGTAGGAACTGAAAACAGCTTTCTCCTTTGCTGTGCTTGTTGTTTATTTCTCCCATGCCAGATTTGTCTCTTGTTTGGCAGGGAAACCTGCCAGGAGTGTATGAGGAATCTCTGGATGATGGGCATTTGGAATATGCTGTTGTGAAAGTGTTTGAACTTCTCTAGGGCATTTCAGTAAAAGGTTGTGAAGCAGTTTGCAAACATCAATTAATAGGAGGCTGTAAATAAGAGAGAAGTTTGCCGGAGAGAAGGCTTTTCATGATGAAAGGCCTGATCTATTTTCATAATCTCAGAGGCAGAGGTTAATGTGGTAAAGGCCAGCTCTGCTGTGGGCTTTCTGGCAGTGATTTTCAGCCTGTAACCGCACAGGGAGCATGGCTGTGCTACTCGTAAAAATGTGTGAAGGTTAGGACAAAATGTCAGCCAGTGGGGTCGGTGGCTCTACTACAGTGTGTGATCTGAGCAGCTGGAATATGAGGAACAGTGAAACATGCCTCTTTGCAGCGAGTGTGCAAAGAAATAGTCCTCTGTATGTGTGTGTGTGAGTGTACGCAGGACTGGCAGCCCCTACCCTCAGACAAGGAGCAGGGTGCAGGAACCAGACGAGTTACATTTGGGTATCTAAAGCAATTATATGTTAACCTTTCCTCCCATGGCCTGTTACTTGATTGCAGAGAGAATGACAATAGCTTAGATTTGCAACTAGATTTGTGTTTTAAATGATCAGCATCTGACTTTTAATGAACCTGCACTCAAAAGAAATACTGGTATTTTATTTTAGGGTGATGGCAGTGGTAGTTGTGAGACGTAGGCTTGCTTTAACCAATAAATACTTCTCCCAAGTGTTTGCAACTCGAGCTTTACCATGTGACCTGTGCTTGGGAATGGAAAAGTGACTGGGTAAAACACGTCTGTAAACAAAACCCAACCTTTTTCATTGCTGTTTTCCTCTTTTTCTACTGAAGTGCAGCCCGCCTTGATGCACAGGGCTCCCAGGGTAGCAGTTGGGGAGGAGATAGCATGTGTCCTCACACATGCCATCTCATGCGCTGCTGCTGAGTGGGACACAATACTTGTACATTTGCTCACTTTGCCAGTAAATCCCTTTTTGCTGGCAGGATACTTAACACCATTTCATCTGTTGCCTTCAAGATGCTTCCACGACTGAAGCTTTACAGGTGTGTAATCTTGAAGCATCAGGTCTATTATACTCCACAGCTGGAGAAAATCAAAGCATCAAGCTGCCTGTGTATACACAGCAATCCGTGAAAAGTCTGCACCACAACACAGCGAGTCTGATTCTTAATGTCCTTTCTAGATTGTTATCTGCCAGTATATTTCTGGAGTTGAAACCACAGAGGCCTTCTAGCACCGCTACCTGAAACCCAGAATCAGTGCTGAGCTGGTTAGAAGAGCTTGCCAGGGTTGCAGGGAAGGGAAAGGAAGGGATCCGGAGAACTGAGCAACCTGCGCAGCTCATGGTAACACACTTTGGCACAGGATGGAGAGCCACGTGCTAATGCATTTGGTGATTGCTTTTTGGAGAATGCACTTCTCATAAGCAGTTCTGAAGTTTTTTCTGAACCAAAATATTCTCTTTAGCAGCTGTAAAACACCTGCTTAAAAATGAAAGTACTTAATTTGAAAAATGCTTAATTAAAAGTGATAGCAGCTCCTCCCAGGGTTCCTTGTGGCAGCATTTTACTGAACCACAGCTGTGGGATGTTTTGCAGTTTGTCAACAGATCCTTGGTGGCCTGTACTTATCAGTGCTGCAGTGAATCAGTGACATCCGTTTTGGTGCAATTCTACCAATTCAGCAAAATAGCAATGACAGGGTGATGGCCCTTGGGGATTGTCACCAAAGGAAAACTGGAGTAACCACACAGAGTGCTGCACCTAACTAAAGGACCAGTAAATGACACCTGGTGAGATGTGTTTAACAGGAGCAGAGGGAGTTCAGTCTCAACAGGACCTGGAGGAAACATCTTGCCCTGTATGAGCATGGAATAAAACCACTGAGTGAAGTCAGTGATTGTTCTGGCTACGTGACTGCGATTGATGCCTCATACTTCATCCCTGTCATACCTTGTAGTTGGGGTTGGTGGTGGCAACAGGATGCTGCAGTATCACAACCTGCCAGACTACCAATACATTGGAAAGGAGATGGTCCCTGTGTAGTGTGGCTTTTAAAATACAAGCTAAATCCTGTTTAATTTGTTTTTTCTTTCTGAAAGGCTGCCTTTCCTGTGGTACCTAACAGCAAGATGTGCTTCCTGGTTTTCAGCTTGCTTACAGCAGCAACCAGTTAGGATTAGTTGGGCAAAATGTCATTTCCAGATGTGAGAAATAATTCCACTCTCTATGAATGGAACCACTGTTACAAACAGCCAAGCATTAACTTAGAAGTCTTAAATACTGGCTCTAAGGAAACTACAACATGCTTTGTAATAAAGTTTGTTAGGGTATTTACACTTGCTTCTAACTGTCACCAAAATAACAGGTTATAATGCTTGCCATACTGTATGCAATAGTCAACAGATACTTAAATTCCAGCTTTTCCTTTCCAATGGAAATCTGTAGTAGGATATTTTAAGCCTTTCCTCCTTTGTGTGTAGACTCCTGCTAAAGAAAACAGTGTGTTCTGTCTCTCTTGGAAACTTGCTGGTGGACTTGCCAGCTGAGGTTGGGATCAAGCACGCTGTCATGGTAAGGTCCTGTGTGCTGCTCACTTCTGTAGTGCTGTGGATCCAGGCTCATGCAAGGAAGTATGCTTCAGTGTTCTGGGTGGACTGGACTCTTTGACTCAACTTTCATGGAAACAATACTCCAGCTGAAGACAGAATGTGGACCTGTTTGTGTCTGAACATGGTCAAGGTGCACATGGAGTTAAAAGGCCCAATTTAATCTAACTTCAGTAGCAGGAAACCTTGCTGAGGAGCCTAGGACCAGGAAACAAGATGACAACAAGGCAGCATATACGCAGCATCACTATTATCCCTGCTTCTGCAATACCTTAGGCTGACCCTGTATATGGCTATAGCCCTGACTTTTTTTTGGAAGCAAATGCAAGACACTATTTATAGCTTTTCTGAGTTTAAGTTTCACATTGTCAATTATTTTCTTAAAAGCACAGAAAAATGCAGTGCTCGGACTTACTTCAGTGACTGAGACTGAGAGAAGGGGTTAAAGATGTCCTGGTAGGAAAAGCATTACTTAGTGATTGGGTGATTGCTGTGCATACCAAAAAATTAATTTGGTAGATAAAGCTTAACATCTTGCTAACTACTGTGCAAATTAACCAAAACAGAGAGTTTTGCAATTCTTTATGAAAGATAATTCCTGATAAGGACCAGGGAGTCACTTTAAGAATCAGCTAAAACCGACCTTGCGGTTTAGATAAAAGCCGAGGGACAACTGAGTCTATGCAAGAACAAAAGGTTACTGACGGTGACGAAGGGGAGTCATCTATCTTCATCCCCACGACCCCTGACGACCACCACAAGGAGACACTGTGGAAGCACAGTCCGGAGGAGTTCATGGAAATGACTCCTTGGAACTAATTTCAATACGAAGTGGGGATAGGTCATGTCTAGGCGTATTGGGAAATCTTATGCATATGTAACACTTGGCTGTATAAATCTGAAGCAAGTTGCCGCACTGCGTGTGCATGCCTTTAGTGGGACTACCCCCCGTGCCACCCAGTGCCAAATAAACATACCTACTTTACCATCTTATAGATTGTGGAGTCTGTTTTCCGCATGTCAAGACATAGCAAAGAATGATTAAGCCAGACACAGTTGCTCTAGTCCATCAATTTAGATGCTGCTCTTTGAGACGGGAATAGGGCTCTCCCATCCTTGTCTGTTGAGCAGCAGCTGTCACTGGCTTGGGAGATCCCTCAGCTGGCAGCTTTTGGTATTGCTGGCTGTAATATTTTCCATCCAGTGAACCTAATACTGTATTTTACCTTCAGGGTAAATGCTTTAATCACACATGGTCACCAATGCAGCTTCATCTGAATGAAAGCTTTACTGTCTAGCTCTACCCAGGCCCTGCAGGGCAGGACTGTATCTGTTTTACTAGAATATACACTGAGGTTATCTTATAAATTTCTCTTGTTCAGACACTTGCCTGGCTATGTTAACTCCAAGTATTCTCTTCACTATGTGAGAGAGCCAGCCCTTAATGAAACTGTAACTTATGTGAAGTTAAGTGGCCTCAGTTAAGGCAGGACAAGCTGTGGTTTCCAGGTAAGCTGAACAGACTGAAAGTGATGAGGAAAGACAGGTTAAGTTTCATTTTCCCTCACCAGTTAAAGGACTGGAATGTTGTAATGCTGAATCGTGGTTAATATAAATTTATATTGTCAAGACTACTAACAGGAGGGGACAGAAAGATAGCCTCCTGAAATTAAGACTGCAATGACTGGCTTACAAAGAATAGAGACCAATATGAAGTCTCAAAAATCTATCTTTATCTTTACAGGGAAAGATGAGGCAGACTTCAAACTTGAGTCATTTTTATGTTCTCTGGGAACTAAAAATACGTATTAACACAACTGCTTTTTAAGTCTTCCCTTATTTATCCCCAGATATAGTTCACAAATACAGGAGTCTCTGTATCCCTTATTTTTAAGCCATTTTTTGTTTGCTTTTGTTAGCTTTTTTCCCAGCAAGTCTTACCCCCTTCTGTTTGGATGCAGTGTACCTGCTTGAACCCCTGCTTTCAGTATTACTGCCTGGAATATTGTTTGCTTGGTTAGACAATGGCATGCACTTTAAAGCTATATGGATTTGGCCTTGTTACAACCTCATGGCTCAGCAGCCTTTAAGCATCTTAACAGATTCTTTTCATGCTGCCTACAATTTAACAATAGGTTATTCTTTCTGGAAACATAGGGGACTATGGCTCAGGTTTAACAGATCAGGATTCAAGAATTTACTCAACATTTTCCCAGGGCCCTCCCTTATTAAGATTAAAATTCTTTATAAGAATATTAGTCCATTGTCAAAAACATCACAGAATACTTCCTCACTATTATTCCCATTCCAAATACACTTGTAGAAAAGCAGCTTTTTAAGAATAGCATGTTTTCACTCTGCATATTTGCTACTACAGGTTGCTTATCAAGGAAAAGAGCACCAGCATACCACTCAGGCTTTTTGGTGCCATACTCATGCTTTATTTAAAAAAAAAAAAAAAAACCAACAAAAACAAAAAAAAAAACCAACAAAAACAAAAAAAAAAACCAACAAAAACAAAAAAAAAAACCAACAAAAACAAAAAAAAAAACCAAAACAACCAAATCACACAATGCTAAAAAAAAAAAATCAAGTTTACTTTACAAAAAACCTGCAGCTACTTTTAAGAAATCTGATCTCACTTAGAAATGAAAGTCAGCAGGTAAGAAAGTAACTGTTAATTTAACATTTTGGTTGCAGTACATCATCTGAACTTAATCATCCAAAACAATCAGTCATTCTTAAACCGACTGTTGATTGTATAGATACAATCAATGATCTATTATTACTTGATTAAAAAAACATCCCTGGGAAAATTTAGAGATAAATGGAAAAGTGTCGGAAGAATGTTATTTAGCCCACCTATAAACTCTTGCAGAAACAGAAAGATATTTCTGACTTTGCTCTCCTCTGTAAGTTAAATACACAGAGG
>VYZV01019492.1:0-16940 GCA_013401275.1 Pandion haliaetus
CCTTTTCAGTGACTCTGTAATTGCAGTTGCCAGTGCCAGATACAGAACAGACAGCTGAATGGAGTTTGAAGATCTTCACTGGGTTAGGAAAACATATTCATAATTAAAGTTCATTCATAATTGTAATTTCATACAAATCCAGTTGCAAAGAACATTGTCTTTGGGCTGTTACAGAGATTCTAGAAGAAAAAATTGCTAATTCTTATACAATCGAGATGCTAGGAAGATAGATTATACATGGGAACATGGCTCGGAAAATATTCAAAGGCATCAGAAGTCTCCAGACTTTGTAATGACCTCTCTGGAACAAGGGAAAAGATTTAAACAGGCCAAAGAAGCAGTAAATAAATTTAGGTGTTGAAGCTGTTATGGCCAGACAAGACACAGAAAATGCTCACTAAAGAATTGCCTGTCACAACACAATTTCAAAAGATTACTGATGTACCTATGAGAGGGAAAGATAAATTGCATGAATGTCATGAGTAACATTTTCAAGAGTGCCTTAGGGAATATTCAGGAAAGCTTACTTATCTTGGAGACTTTAAATTCCCTAAACTCCATCTGTAGTCAGTGTGTGAGAGTGATTTCTCCAGAAGGCAATTCAGAATGACTAAGTTAGCTCTTGCTTTGAATCACATCTAGAGAGGCCCATTTCTGTTGATGACTTTGGGAGCCTAGAGCAACACAGAAACAACTATAGAGTTAGATAGAGTTTTTCAGCTAAATATGCTTTTCCACAAAGAACATTCCTTTATTTAATAATAAGGAAACATTTTTCTGAACTGATCTCTTTTCAAGTCTATTTTTAATTAAAAAAAAATTAATACTGAATCTCTTGTGGGGAGTATATGTGGGGTATATGGTGGGAAAGCTCTTTCTTTTGGGGCGATCAAAGAGAGAGTGAAGTATTAACATAACTACTCATTCTTAAATTAGTGATAGTACATATTAGAGAGAAGAATATACTAACATTGTATATACTTCCTTATTTTTTATACTGGCTAAGTTACTGTGGTGTGGATAAGAGCTTGGTGGGATTTTTGCCTCTATTCTATCAGAAGCCACCAAAAGTTTAATAAATATCTGCTGAGGAGCATAAAGAAAAGAATTTGTGTTTCTTTATAGTTATGCTGCCTTCCTTCTCAGATACTTTCTGATACACTAGCAGCTGTGAAGGATTTTGAATCACAAGGAATTAAAGTTACCACAATTTTAAAAGCTACAGAAGGTAATATGTAAACATGTTCTAAGTCCACAATCATATGATTTGCATGATATGGTGATACAGAAGTGATAGTTAGGAGTTAGTTTAATTTGGATAAATAATGAGAATGACAGTAGTATCTTCGTCCCCAAAAGGTGGAGGTAGTAAAAGTGGATTTGGGAGAGACAAAATGCTCCAGTATTAGTGGGACTCCTGTTGGCTAGAATGTTCTCAAAAATTTATTCTGTCCATCCGTGTTTCAATGTTCATGTTCTTCTTTTGATAGCTGTATATGTATTATGTGTGCATACAAACACTCACAGATGTGTATTACAAATAGATAGCATTCCTATATATATTTATGAAAAGAAACATTAATTTTTCATGGTTTTTCAACATTAAAATATATTTAGTTCCAATGTTAAGATGCTCAGAACTGTTTGTTGTGAATTACAGTTCCCTTCTTGTTTCCAATAGTACTTATTTACCTTAAATATTGCCGATATATCCATGCTAATCAATAAATACCAGAACCAAAATTATTATATACATCAAAATGGTACTACTACATAATTACAATAATCCATAACTTGCTTCAGTTTTTATTAATTTAGGAGACTGGGGTCTGTGGGAAGCACTAACAATCTGAATCAAACACAAGACTTCGCACTAAAACACTTCTATTCCAACATTTTGATGTGGTTTCCAGGGAATACCTAAGGGTTAAACATATCAGCCTTGTTCTTATAGAAGCCATTACCTACAGAAAGGAGAAGAGTAGTCTGGTTGCACACAATGTCAATTTAGAAGTCGTTTGCTTCCAGTAGAATCACTCATCATATGAAGGTAAAGGCAGACCTATTAGTATCTCCCTGTTAGATCAAATACTCATTGCACAGATTAATTTAAAGTCTGAGATTAAATACCTAGAAAGTCTCCACATCTTTATGTGGTTTCCATCTGTAAATAGGATAAAAATACTCCTGTGATATGAACTTAATTCTGTAAAACATAATAGGAAAGGAAAATGTGGAGGAATTTCTGTCACTATTGTTTTGCTTGTATATTTATTTTTCCACAATGTAATGCTTTAGAAAAAGCCTGTATTGCTAGAGTTATCACAAAGAAACATTTTATTTACTTCTTGTCTATGATTCTGTGTGGCATTTCTAAAGTTACCTTGATAGTATAACTTCTATGATTAAATTCAGAAATTATTCAATGTACAACAGCAAAAATATTATGAGGGTTGTTTTCAAAAGTTATTATGACATTTCCAAGGTTATACTAATGACAACATCTGAGTTGCAGGAATCACAAAGTAAAATCCTAAATACTGATCAGAGCTCTGAAGACAACAGTGTGATACAGAATATGAAGATTAATAAATGTCAAACTCCTGGAAACAGAAAGAGTAGAAGAGGCAGAAGGAAAATCTGCATGTGTCCTATGATAGGAAAAAGCAAGTAAAGATGCTCAAGTCATTAAATTTTTCTTATTAAATATGAGAAAAACAAAACCAAAGAAGTCTGTTTATAACTTTGAGACCAGAATGAAGGAAGGAAGAGAATCTTAAAAGATTGATCCAGCAGATAACCTATTTAAAAAAACAAAAACAAAACCAAAAACAAGCGTACTTCATATCTAACAGTGACTATAGTACAGAAGATTGAAAAAAGAATGACTGGACTGATAGAAAATAATATTAACTAAATTTATGCTAAAAATATTAAAATTTTGTAATGTAGACTCTGATTTGAATCTCAGCTGGAACAGATTAAACTAAAGCCAAACACATTTATTTGGAATATAATATGTCTTATAAACAGTAACATTTTTCTTGTTCTAAATATATTTCCAAATTTAATAAAAATTTTCTGAATATTCTAGATGAAAAGTTAGGTTTTATGTCAATATTGTAAAAATGATTCCTGGGAGGAGGTAATATTCCAATTTTGTCTGTGACATTGTGGTTATTCACTCACAATATGAGATACCTGAATTCAACTCCTTTCTTGATTGTGCGGGTTTAAAATTCTCTCTTCTAGTATAATAACCTCTGAAGGCATAAGGACTAAGAGGTCCAAGACAAACATCAAAGAAAATTAAACTTTTATCAGCAGGCCATGCAAGGGTTTGCATTCTTTGTGTATAATCAGTTTGTCCTCTTGGTATCAGAAATAAAACAGTAACTGAAAGAGAAAGTGTAACAATGGTCTTCCATTCCAATGTATAATGCCTTTTGGGACCTATTAGAGCCATTTCACATTATTTAAGGTTGAGCCAATGATCAAGGAAATGATAATGCATAAAAATAGATGTAACAAGATTTCCAGTGAGAATGCTAATTCTTGAGATACTGTGTAAAATAGCTTGTGGCTTTGCTTTCTATTAACAGATTGGTAAAACTACACTTCATTTCATTTGTTTTACAAAGAATCAGCACCATTTTTTTCCTTCCAGGTCAAAGGAACATTTTGAATCAAACATTAATTCCAGATTCTCAGTTTAGAGAGACATCCCCTTCCCCCAGACAAACATGAGGTTTAGCTGACATAATTTTTTTTAAGGTCATGATAATTTTGAACTGCAAACACTCAATTAGTTGTTCACACAATGTTCCATTATGGTCAGTTGATTTGCACCCATTTTATGTTAATACAGCTTGAATGAATTATTTTAAGCCACTCCCAATTTATAATAGTTGAAGGAAGAAGAAAAAAGCCCATCATTTTAAACATGAACAGAGATCCCTGTGTAGCTTTAAAATGCTGGCTGTTTTATAGTGCCATCCATTGTATATTCCTGCATCATTAGTAGGAAAGGTCAAGCAATATTTATTTATATTAGACAGGAACCTCATGAAACTATCACCATGAAACTATGCCTGAGACTACAAAACTGATACATGTGCAATACTGGTTAATTCATTGTTCAATGAAAGCACAAACACTGCTTTAGAGTTCCAGCTCAACTCCTGTCCTCACATATAGCTACTTTATTAAGCAAAGCTAATTTCATCAACCAAGAAAGAAGTACTTCATGCAAACAACATTATAAAATTCAAGAAAGAATAAATGTGTTCAAGAGATCAGAAGGGCAGTAGCTTTGTCCTTAAAATTAATGCCTTATATATAGTATATATAATAAATAGTAGTCCGCTTTATATGCAGAGAAACAATCTGATTTTCAGCTCTTTGTTTTATTTTATAGTTGTGAACTCAGAGCACAAACCCAATTGTCATTAGATATTTGATTTGTTCAGAGGTGAAAAGTTCTTTAGACAAATAATTTGCCTTCCTTGTAATGAAAAAATGTTATAATAATAACATTGAAATAAATAAAAATGAATACAGGCAGAGAATCAAGTAATTTCCTCCTCTCACATACCAAATATTTAAAAAGAAAATGTCACATTTCATAAAGACCTAAATAATCTTCAGAATTCTGAACATTTTTGTCTCAGTTTATCATAACTGCTTTATTACTATACATATGTGGAAGTTTGCTAGACTATTAGAATTAACAAATTTTATGGACAAGCTGGTTATTCAAAACTTTTATTGTAAATCAGAACTGATTTTACAGAGACATTTAATGAGATAACTGGGAGAAAAATTATTCCATGTTTTAGTTGATGATAAAATTTCTGATTTTAGCAAAAGCCCTAATAGTCTTTCAGTCCTTAGAAGTTCTTTTTATTATTTGAAGTATTTACTGTCAGACTTCTTGTTTAGCTTTTTGTTGGAACTTTGCTGAAGCAGATTTGACAAACACCATTGTATAAATATGAAAGAAGATATCTCCCTATTGAATATAATTTTGGTTTATACCTGCTTTTAGATTCCCACCTGAGGAACATTTATGCAAGCTTCATACCAGCAGTATGATACGCATTTCTAAATGAAGCTGTGAGGATAAAACATATGGAGGATGTTTCTAAACGAAATATGCCGATCACATGTAGGCTGCAGGTGGTACAATGCCTGGCAGCTCTCCAGGTGAGCACAATTGTATGGGATTAGCTGTTCTTTTCATCAAGTTTATGGAAAATTATATGTTACTGCAAGGTAGGCTGCTTAAACCTGGAGCAAATAATTTTTCTCATTGGTCTCTCTTGGCAAGTGTATTTGGTTTCTGTGGCAAGGTTTTGGTAGCGGGGGGGAATTTGGAGGGGTGGCTTCTGATGAGAAGCTGCTATAAGCTTCCCCTATGTCTGACAGAGCCAATACCAGCCCGCTCTAAGACAGATCCGCTGTCGGACAAGGCCGAGCCAATCAGTGATAGTGGTAGAACCTGTGGGATAACTTATTTAAGAAGGGAAAAAAAAAGTTGTGGTGGGCACAGTAATGGCAGCTAGAGAGAGGAGTGAGGATATGTAAGAGAAACAACCCTGCAGACACCAAGGACAATGAAGAAGGAGGGTGAGGAGGGGCTCCAGGCAGCGGAGCAGAGATTCCCCTGCAGCCCCTGAGGAAGACCATGGTGAGGCCGGCTTGNGGACCTGTGAATCTGTGCAGAGAGGAGCCCGTGCTGGAGCAGGTTTTCTGGCAGGACTTGTGACCCCGTGGGGGACCCACGCTGGAGCAGTTTGCTCCTGAAGGACTGCACACCGTGGAAGGGACCCATACTGCAGAAGTCTGTGGAGGACTGTCTCTCGTGGGAGGGACCCCACGCTGGAGCAAGGGAAGAGTGTGATGAGTCTTACCCCTGAGGAGGGTGAAATGGCAAAAACAATGTGTGATGAACTGATCGGAACCCCCATTCACCATCCTCCTGCGCCACTGGGGGGGGTAGGTAGAGAACCCGGGAGTGAAGTTGCGCCCATGAAGAAGGGAGGGGTGGAGGGAAGGTGTTCTGAGATTTGGTTTTACTTCTCATTACCCTACTCTGGTTGATTGGCAATAAATTAATTTTTCCCCAGATTGAGTTTGTGTTGCCTGTGATGGTAATTGGTTGAGTGATCTCTCCTGGTCCTTATCTCGACCTGTGAGCCCTTTGTTATATTTTCTCTCCCCTATCCAGCTGAGGGGGGAGTGATAGAATGGCTTTCGTGGGCACCTGGCACCCAGCCAGGGCCAACCCACCACAGTAAGTCAATAAAGTTGCTGTCCCATATTCTAAAATTGCTGTAACGATTTTTGATATTTGACTTATTGTAGGAATCTCTAAAAATCAGAGAGGAAAGAAGGGTGCAAAAAGAGAAATATCATAGATGAGTCCCAAAAGACTTTTTCATTTTTTCTGGACAATGAATAAACTGACAAAAAATATGTGAGGTCAAATAAAGCCAAATGAAATGCTTAATTTCATTTTCTTTTTGAGCTTTAAATCCTTGCTTTAATGTTATAATTTTCAGAATAAAAAATTTAGTTCAACAAGGGGAGTGCAAAGTCCTGCACCTGGGGAGCAACAGCCCCAAGGACCAGTATATGCTGTGGGCTAACCAGCTGGAGACCAGCTTTGTAGAAAAGGACCTGGGTGTCCTGGTGGACTCCTTATGGAACATAAGACAGCAGTGTGCCCTTGCCACAAAGAAGGCTAACAGTATCTTGAGCGGCATGAAGAGGAGTATTGCCAGCAGGACAAGTGAGGAGATCGTGGATCCAGGAGTGCTGGTGAGGCCACACCTGGAGTACTCTGTCCAGTTCTGTGCTACCCAGTACAGGAGAGATACAAGGCTACTGGAGAGAGTCCAGTAAAGGGCCAGAAAGATGGTGAAGGGAGTGGAGCATCTCTCCTTTGAGGAAAAGCTGAGAGAGCTAGGACTGTTCAACCTGGAGAAGAGAAGGCTCAGGGGGATCTCATCACTGTAAGTGAACCCCTGAAAGGAGGGCACAAAGAAGCTGGAGCCAGGCTCTTTTCAGAGGTGCCTGGTAACAGGAGCAGAGGCAATGGGCACAAACTGAAACACGGGAGGTTCCCTCTGAACATCAGGAAACACCTGTTTATTGCGAAGGTGACTGGGCACTGGCACAGGTTGCCCGGGAAGGTTGTGAAGTCTCCATCTGTGGAGATATTCAGAAGCTATCTGGACACAGCCCTGGGCAACCTGCTCTAGATGACCCTGTTTGAGCAGGGAGGTTGGACCAGATGACCTCCAGCCATCCTTTCCAACCTCAACCATTCTGTGATTCTATGAAAACATCAGCCAGTAACAGATAATTCCCATTTGAAAATGCATAATCAAAACATGGGGTTTTTTACAATACTTTCCCAGAACTAACCTCAGTTTGCAAATACATTAAGTCTCTGCAAAGAGACTGCATTTTTCAGTAGATAAAATATCTGCTAAAAATATAATAGCTGTCTAGCTCTAGAAGTACACTTGTAATAGAAAGAAAAGGGTACTTGCCCGTATAAAATATTTTAATGTCTCTGTCTCTGATGGAGAGCTCAAATGTGCCTGATGATTGCCATCCACTAGAATGACCTATATTTCTTCATTTCACATGCAAGTATTTGGAGTATCCCTGTGTAACAGACTGGCAGAAGACAGTGTCTTTAAAGTTTCTTCAGCTCCTCAAAGAAGTTCACATCTGAATGCTGAATAAAGACATACCACAGACAAAACTATATCTCAGCAGTCTGAATAGCTTCATATGTACCTGCTTTCAGAATGGGTTAAACTCCCCTGACTGTTACACATGGGGACATCCCTTGATTGTACCCTTGATGAAGCTGACTCCCTAGTTGCTCAATCTGGGAACCTCCTAGCAAAGGCCAAAATTCTTCACCATGAGCCTCGTCCACCACTCCAGAAGACCCCAGTGCACCAAAAACTGGGCTGTGCCTAACAGGTTTCTCTGAGAATGCACTGCAGAAGTTCATGTCCAAGACCCAGGAGCAAAATATTTGTCTGTCCTTAGCATACACCATTAATGAATCCAGCTAAATGATCCTCTCCTGAAGCAGGCAAAATCCATTTTTTTATTGTGTTACAAAATTGAAATATTAGTTATAAGAGAACAGGCAAAGTAGCTCTCACTGTGACAAGCTAGCTACCCTGTTAGTCCTACTGATAATAAATGTTTACAGTTGAAACATATTTCCAGCTCCCAGGAAGACTGAGGTGGACACATTCATAGTGAGATATCATTAGCTCTGAGAAAATGCCTTGCTGTACATGGAAAATACTGAAGCTGAACCAAAAGGCAAGAATAAAACAAGCAGATTTCACTTGGCTTCAATAGCCATTACAAATACGCTATTTCAAAACCACTGCCATTAATACAGCAGATGCAGATGAAAAGTTCTGCCAAAGCAAAAGAAATAGATGATCAAATGTTGAATAATTTGTTGATGTATAAGTTACTGATGCCCTGCAGCTTTGGTAAATAATGCAACCTTTTTTAAAAAAAGCTTCTTTTCATGATAGAGGTCAAAAATAAAAATGCTCTTTCTTCAAAACCTCAGTCGTCTCTTGAATTTCTTCACTCCCTGGGTGCACAATTAAGAAACAACATGCTCTGCATTGTTCAAAAAGCACTTTTTTAAGTTACAAGAAAATCAGACTTTAGATACAAAGCTCCAATTAAGCTATATGATGATAGCATGGAGCCAGGCAAAATAAATTGGTTATGTCCTTTCTCTTTCTTGCTGTGATTATAAACAAACATGTATGTCTGGCAAGAAAAAATGTATCAGCTCAGACTTCAGCAGCTAACAAGTGGGCAGTGCCACCAAGGTAGAAAGTTAAATGCAAGACTTTACTGCTTCACATTTTGTAATAAATTCTTTACATTTCAAGAGTTCTGAAAATTGATTAATCATAAGATGTTCTCAGACTCTTTTCTTTGTATATCATTCATCTGGGGTGCAAAAAATTTAAAAAAATTGAAACTAAATCCAACAAAACTACACTTGACACTCATTTAAGCTCCATGCCTGACATTCAGTTAATGTACCCCTCTTCCCTCTTTCACTGTTCTCAGAAACACACTGCTGCTCAGTTTTCAAAACACAAGTTAAAAAAATATTGCGCAGTTTAAAGGNTTGTTACTGATAAATTTAAAATTCAAATCAGGATTTAAACAAGTCAGGTCCTAAAACTATGAACTAATGCAGTGCCACTCTACAAAAGGAGAGAGAACAAAAAGGTGAAGATCACAATTTTGCTTGCAGAGCTGTCTCCATATATCTCAAAAGCCTAAAAGGATTTCAAAGGATTATCTTTGTCTAGATTGCTGTCACTTCTATTAATCAGTCTTTATTGATTGCTTGGTCTTTTGGTCTCCTCAAGTTCAACAAAAAGTCTATAATATACTGCCCTTGAACACATAAATAAATCTATTTGAATCACACATGGACTGGAACTATATAAAGATATGATTTTTATGACTCTAATAACTACAAGCTGTGGAGGAGTTTACAAACGTTTTTAACAGATTATCTCAATATATGCATCAAATCTCAGCCATTCATTATGTATCAACAAGTAGAAGAATTTTTAAGTGTTATATGTAACAAGAACCCGTGCTTAAATGATTAAGATGAAGGTCAAACAAACTAAAGAAAGACATGAGGTAGCTGTTCAGAAAATAGAGTGTTTTTCATAGCTGCTCTGTGTACTGATACAGAATTTCTGATGTATTGATCTTACCAGCTAAAGTCACTTAAGGTAGAAAAAAAAAAAAAAAGAAACAACGTGCAAAATAAGAGCAAATTTAGAATATGGACTTCAGCTTTGTCCCTTTGTGTTGTAGTTTTATTTGCTTTTCTGCATACATGCATTGCTTTATATTTTGTTTGTTGAATGTCCACAGAAATGCTTGTACAAATTTGTTTCATGCAAAAACGAATGTGTTTTGGGGAGCTTCTATGATTGCATGAATATAGTGATATTTTGGACAGGTTAGTCAATTAGAAAATGTTGTGTAACTTCAGTGACCAACAACAAAGTTCAAACAGAGACATTTGATAATGAAATACTTGGATTTGCAAATTATCCTCAGTTCTGCCTTGTTAATAAAATAATTTTTGGAATAATTTTGATCAGGAAACAAATTAATATGTTTTTTCCTGCTTGCAAAATCCCACATCTACATTGGAAGAATAAGTTCCTGAAAAGTATTTGGATTATTTTTTGGTCCCCTAAGCTTAAAGGTGATACAAAATTTAGATACATAGTGTTGTATTATGACCCTGAAGAGGTCATCCAAGGTATGCTGTGCTAATCAGATTTTTCTTTTCTCAACGGAGAAAAATAGGCATCTTCATAAATTATTCATCTGACTTCATCTTTTCCCTATGTTAGGAAATGATGATTCACCCTCTGAAGGTGCCTACTTCTCTACAGGAGCCTCTAGGTTGATCTCTAAGTTGATGTTTAGATAGGGTCTTAGGAAAGATGAATCCTACTTGTGACATGTTGTATTTTCTTCTAAGGTTTTCTGTGTTTTTTAATCTCCTTCGGTCTCTTCAAAAACACAGAAACACACTGCAGCAGTTGCCAGTCATAAGAATGACATGCTGTCAGCTGAAACTGCTATCTTGTTCCTTCATAGTTGGTCCTCTGTAAATTTACCCAGCCGAACTCTCACAAAATTAGAAAGGTTTTGTAAAAGAAAGGATGACCCTTGTTGAATAAACTCAATTCAAAAAACACAATGAAAAAAATTATCTTACTGAAAAAATATAGCTCAATTTTATGGATAAGAAGCTCCAGAATGTCAGGCTCATAAGGACAGCTGAGGGGGATTAAAAATTCAAGATTGGACAGTTTTAATTTATGGTAGATTAGCAATGATAAAACTTAAACAAAGCTCCCGAAGTTATGAAGCCAATGACAAAGTTTAAGTGCACAAAGTTATAATGAAACAAGTTACGATCCATATGCTCCTAGTGGTAGATGGCATTTTAATGTTATTGCTTAATGATACATTTGATTTCATTTTATGTTGTTTCCCATAAAAGGGGGGAAATGGCACTAGAAAAATGGCTGTTTTCAATTTTTATATACTTCATGTATGCAAGTCCTGAAACTAAAACAGGACTATACAAAAAGAAATTGTCTTTAAAAGTAATAAAATACATGCTCCACAGGAGACTTATTGATCTTTAACAATTCTTTAAGGGAACCCAGTGGCTCATAACATTTTTAAAATAACAAGTTTGCATAAAAATTACGGCTTAAAATAAAGGCACGGATGACTAAGAACTTCCACATATACATTCTTGTTAAAATGTTAAGTTTAGATCTTACAGGATTGATAAGATTTATTTTCAGAACAGGCACAAGGAAAGCTTCCCCATATAATATCTTCTTACATTACTTATAATTAAAATAATTAACAGGAATGTGGTCATTATTGTACTTCCATTCTCTTTTGAAATTCTCCTAAAACTTTATTTGGCATGTGCAGATCACTGCAACACATTTATTTTAATATATTTTAATTGAGGATCTGTCCCAGATGCTGCAACTAGGCATTTTAACTATAGGCCATAGAATTTTGTGATTGTAAGTAAATTTTTCATCTAGTTCTAAGATTTCTAGGGCATGAGCTTGATTTTTTTTTTTATCACTGAAGTAATTAAAAATTTGTTCTGTGTGGCATTATCATTCTCCAGAACAATTCCTGGAAAACCACAAGATTAAATTTAAATAAACAAAGAAGCTGGAGGGAAAGGAAGAGAGGAAGTGATAAGACACATTTACCAGTACATCCCACCTAATCTTAGCCATCTGCAGAAGGTGTCTTAATTAGGAACACATTTCTCCAACTCCCTGTAGGGGAATGGAGGGACAGATGATGCCTCCAGAGGGAAATTAGCTCACCTTGGAACTGAATTGCACATTAAGGGTGTTTGTCTTTGACTATAAAGAAAACTGAGGGTGATTAGGCTCCTTATTTAGGTTCCTCGGTTTATATTAAATGGGCTGAACCTGAGTCCAGCTGTACGCAATTTGAAAAAAGAAAGGAACAACTAGCACCAGATGGAAACACTGAACCAGCACTGTGTGGACAGGTTGAGTTGAGCATGATGGTTTGGCCTTGCTGGAAGTCTTCATAACAGCTTGTTTTATAGAGAAGAATCCACACCAGCTTTAATTCTAAGAAAGGATTAACTTTTTAATGTGTTTCCTAGGGGTGACAGTGGCTTTGTGTCCTCCCCACTTTCCTTATCTTGATCCAAACCGATGTATCCTTAGCAAGGAAGTCTGGGGTAATGTGAAGAGTAGACTTCCACTTAGGCCTGAATTTACTCTTCTGTCAGGATTTATTGATAAGCACCATTGTGCATAGCACTCGAGTGAGAATTATGGGTGAGACTGACAGTATTGATTTCAGCACATTAGTGATATCTATTCCTTTAAAAATGTGGTCCTCTACACTTATCACACATACTCAAACAGAAAATATGGTTTATAAGTCAGCCATCAGAAATATTTTCTTCACTTTCTAAAACCTCTTACCCATTCTTCCAAAGACAGAAAGAGAGGGTGGGGGAAATTCACAATGAAAATGTAATTTTTTTCATAATTTAAAATCTGCTTCTAAAAGTTTTAGGAAAAAATCTGATTAATTGTCAAACTGAAGCAAACACTTTGGTAAGCTGGAAACTGTCAATATGTGAGGGAAGGTAAATATAAAAATGTAGTTGTGGATGTACTTAAGAAAAAAAGGAATTTTTTTGCATGCAAATGAAAGAATTAAAAGATGTATGAAAATTCCCTTTCGCTCACTGATTATCACAAGTCAAATTACAAAGTGAAGCACTTTGAGAGTACTATTTCTGGTACTACTTTTCTAACAAGGATCATTCCACTCCCCAGCTCTTTTCATAAAGGGCAAAACTTGAATAATTCAACAATTGCTTTCCTGTCAAACTGCCCTCTGGTAGTTTTGTGGCTGTGGGAAGAAAGCGTCACTCATGCTGTTGATGTGGAAACCTAGGAAAGTCACAGTCTGAAGGCACTGAAGACAAATCATGGAAAGTATAAGAATGACCTTTCCTAATTTATTATGTAATATTTTACAGGAAGAGAAAAAATAGTGAAATTGTTAATGGCATGAAATTATATAACTGAATCATAGCATATCCCATGTTTTGTTTACATTTCGTCTTTCCATTACTTTTGATGTGCAGCATAGCAAACTATGACAACAAAAACTTCAAAACTGTGAGTAATATGTTATAAATTAATAGTCCAGCACAAGCAAAAATCTGTACTATAAATGCTGACACCACCTTGCTAATACCGCAGCGGGAAAATTACCTAAGAAATTCCAGATGCGATGGTTCTTTTCAGCCTTTTCCAGCAATTTACTTTTTATTCTGGTTTCAGATATCTCTGCCCACTCATGTGTCTACTTTTGTGTGATCCCATTTGCTGAAATAAATGTCATACATTTATTACAGAGACTTTTCTGGCACAGGAAATGACTTTTATCTGGAGGGAGAAAACAAATTGTGAAGAAAAGCAAAAGTATTGTTTTGTTTGCAAATTGCAATAGTGTGAGTAGATATTGGAATACATATTAAAAGAAACATAAGTGTTTACATGTATGCAAGTGCTTTTCCGTAGGCAACATTGTAAAGAAATAGTTAAATCTATTTCCCTAAATAAAGGTATCATAATGAATATGCTCTGAAAAAAAAGTTGTAGTTTCACAGGAATTTTTAATTTCAAGTTATGGATGACAGACAGAGTCAGTCAGGGACAGATGGCCACAGAACCCAAAACCATTGTGCCTGCCTTGCCAGGCTAGTTTTAAATTCACTGGATGACTCAGTGAACTTGAAATGTCATGCTGGATTCTAGCAAGAAAACTATGCAAGGCTTTAAAATTTATCACTAGCATCTTAAATTAATCCAGGAACTAATTAGGAAGCTTACATTCAACTCAGAATCCAAGTGCTATCTGTTCCTATTGACTTTTTGATACAGAAAGTGAGGGTTCAGAACTAAGAATGTGTCATGCCACAACCTTTTGTTCTTGTCACTGTCAACTAAAAGCAGAAGACAGTTATGTGGGAGAGAACTAACATTTTATAATTTTCAATAACATTATGTTAGAATATGAAGGCAGACTTGGTTTTGGCTTTACTTTTTAGAATTATTCTTAGAGTAAAATAGAAACAGGGAGCAAAGGTAGCAGTGAAAAATAAAGGGGTTTTTTCAAACATTCTGACAAAATTAGAGTGGAATTAAATACAAATTATCACAATCAAATCTGGCTCATAACAAAACCATCTCCACAGTCAATTCAATTTTGCAGTAATTAATAACTAATTAGCTGAAGAAATCAGTCAGATTGTTTTTTGGTTGTATTTGACTGAATGTTATAATCTTTACATTTGTTATTCTAAGGGGTTTGGTGGGTTTGGCTTTTTTTTTTTTCCAAAATAATGAGGTATAAGTTTAAAATCATGTAAAGCAACCTAACCTGCCAATTCTCTTCATCAGAAGTTATGAGTCTTCCTCATATTTTTGGAGAGCAATATAGTAGAAAAGTCCTATAGTAGAAAAGTCCAAAAAGCCAATATTAGTATCACTTGCACCTATCTACTTACCTGTCACCTGTTATTGTGAGTTTTTTATTTTACTTAATATTTTCAAAAAGAGTTGCTTAAATCCTACTTACTCTGAGTTGTTTAGGCTGCTGATCAATGACCAGCTTTTCAGAAGTGCCATGCATCCAGCAGTTCCCGGTGCTCATGGAAACTTATGACCAGGCCTGATATAAATCCACGAGTACAAATGTAGAAGCCTAATTTTAAACTGATATATTAGAAACATCTACACTTCTTTTCATAACTAAATATGTTGCTGCTTTTTTGATGTAGAAGTTGTTAGCATGTTTGACAGCCACTTTTTTCCTTTAGGGTGCTAATCACTATATTGAGCAGGGCTGTGCCTAAGTAAAATCATGCACTGAACCAAGCTGAAGTAGAAAAGCACGGAAGACAACTGAAACAGGACTATTTGGAGAAAGCCATTAATGTGTTTTCAAGTAAGCATCAAATGGAACCATTAGCATTCTGGATTATGTATTTTGAAACGATTTTTGTCCTAAAAGGTCCTTTTCAGTGTTTCTGTGAGAACACTACTATGACATTTTCAGGTATTCATTTTCAGACTTTCAAGTTATTAAACTACAGATACTTCATTCTCCTTATCTAAAAAAAAAATGCCAAGCAACACAAATGGTAAATCCACTTACAGTACCTGTGTCTAAGTAACCATGGAAAAAAAAAGTCTTTGTCTGACTGAGTCACATCACTTTAAAATTTCAAGCTGAAATTGATGTTCCGTACACAAGGAAGAAGAAAGAAAAATTACTGAAGAAAACTGCAGGCATTGATATTATCGGTCATGGAGAGTACTGTTCAGAAGAAAATGCTTTTTTTTTCTCCTTTTTTCCTCTTGGCTGATTACAATAGTGCTATAGCCTGAAATAACCATCAGGGTGTCTTAAGGAAAGTAGAAAAAGGTTTAAAAACCAGTTCATTCATTCTGTTCACTCTCTAGATTTCACTCTTACAAACATATACTGTGGAGTCTTTCTCCTCCCACACCTTTCCTTTACAGGGGCGATTGATTTTTCCCCTTTATAATACTAGGATAAGTACAAATAATTTAATAAGGTATTTCATCACTTTATGTAAGATTAACAAGTTCAACAATTTATTAGTGTCACATAATGAGAATGGCTTTTTTTTTTTTCTTTTTTTGTTAGATGTTTTGGTTAAAGATATTTTCACCTCATCAAAATAGTATTTCAGGCACCTGGCCTGGTTCACAAAGCAATTAAGAAGCAAAGGATCTGCAGAAAGGCTAGCACCTAAAAAATCCAGTTGAGTCCAAGACTCAACTGTAAAATCAGATATGACCCTTGCTAAATATAGCTTAATGGACAGACTACTTTCACGCATAAGATATGTCTTTTTTCTTTGCAGCAAGGTAAATGTGAAAAATATCTCTGAACTTAATGTGGGCACGATTGTGTCCAGTTTCACAGGTTCCTTATATAGTACATTTTTGGCAAGACGAAGAACATGGCAAACCATCCTGTGTTTGGGTCCAGTAATGCTATTTTGTCAAACTACTGAAAGCATAGAGATTTGATTGCTGTTGACCAGTAATGTATTACAGGCACCCTGGCTCCAAGCCATGCTCTAAGCCATGAACTGGAAAAATACCAATTTATTTCAGAAGCTACAAATTGCTGCTTTGTTTTCCCACTGCTCCTTACACCCTTGAAGTCCTCAGTAAGAACCCACAAGACAGACAAATAGATCCAGATATGGCAGATATTTATCTCTAGTATACGATGGTGAGGTAGATGCCAAGGTCCAGTCATTTATGACCCCAGAAAGGGTAGCTCAAGGACAAGCAAGCGATCCTAAGAAATGTAAGTGTGAAAAGTATACCTGGTGAATCCCTGAAGCAAACTGAACATGGAACTGGGTCCTACAGCCTGATTCTCATAACTTGATACTAATACAATAATCACTTTCAGTGGATGGATAGACTGACATGTACTGCCAGAGAGCTGAGACCTCTGGTGTCAGTATCTTGTTCCTGTTTAGTCATATCACACCTTATGTTGATTTCAGTGGCATGGGAAGGTGTCGTGGTTTCAGCCTAGCCGGTAACAAAGCACCACGAAGCCGCTCACTCACCCCCCATCCCCGCGCCTGGCCACGTTGAGATGAGGAGAAAATCCAAAGGCAGGCTCGTGGGTCGAGACAAGGACTGGGAGGGATCACTCCCCACTTATGGTCA
>VYZV01019496.1:598-15464 GCA_013401275.1 Pandion haliaetus
CTGAAAACCATTTCAGGCAAGAATTTAGGGAGTTACCTGATCCCCTCAAGCTGTTGCCCCAAGGCTACATGAACAGCGGGTAGCAAGGAAAACAGTATCTAGCCCATTTGTTGGCCTGGAAGCTAAATGACATGATCTGGCCACAGCCACACTAATAAATTCTTTTACATTACAGAACAGGGTGGCTGCATCCAAACCGCTCCCTGGGAATGGTCCTTGGCATGTGCTAGTTCCCAGACAGATAGTGTTATCTGACATGAGCCAAAAGGGCACCAGGGAATAGATTAACAATTTAACAATATGGATAACTTTTCTTGGGCCACTGCCCTGATCCTGTCCACTTTGCTAATACAATTATAGTCAAAGATTTTGGTTTCAAGCTGTTTCACATACCTATTTTCAAAATGTGAAACCTTGAATCACTACCTAAAATTGTGTAGGCATATATCAGACAACATGAAAGGAATAAGTATTCCTATATTTCATTATGCAGTTAGAGATACCCAAAAGAACTCCATTTCAGGGTAACTTAGCTTTTTATGATGAATCTACTCTCCCAGAAAAAAAAGTCTTGATAAAATCTGGTCCTCAATCCAAAAAGACAAGGAATTTTAAGAAAGGCTTTAGGCAGGCATCCTAAAACATATCCAATTCACAGAGAAGTAGGCTGAAGGAATACCTAATGTGTGAGTCTGGGTGGTCTTCCAGTACTGAGCTCTTCAGGATTGCGGGGATTTCTAGATTACTCCATTTCTATCAGTGTTTGGAGTAACACTGTGACTGGACAGTAGAGTGCAAAGAAAAGCTGACAAAGGAAGTAGGTTTTCAGCTAAAAGAAGACATGGCTACCTATTCACACTAATTTGTATGTTGTCATGTAGAAGGAAGTATGTAAAAACCCAATCTTTTTTTTTCTTTGTAATTCAAAGCAACTTTTCCCTGTTGCTGCTGGTATCACTTGCTTTCCTCATTTAAGTTTCATGACTGGTTAAGTAAATGTTAGTCTTTGCTGTTATAAAGGCTTTACTGCTCTTTTTTACCTTTTCCCCAATTATGTGGTCATGTCCTCTTCCTTGTTCTTGGCAGTATGTGGTCACTTGGCTTAGGGAGCTCATCCAACAGTCTGTGTAGTCCCATGAGTAATAGCACATGCAGATGATCATAAAGCTAGAAAACATGACCATTTCTGAAAACTGACAGCACTGGACATACATAACCCAGAAAAGAGAAGGTTTGAGGAGGAAACATATTAACTGTATTCAAACTTAATACCGGCTGTTGCAGAGGAGAAAGGAATCTTTTTCTCTGTGCCAGAAGGGGATGGGACAAAAAATAATGGGCTTGCATTGCTGCAAAGGTGATTAAAGTTAAACATTAGGAAAAACATTCCAGAGCTACAGATAGAGGAGGACTGGAACACATTGCTTAAGGAGAGTGTGGAATTACCATCATTACAACACTTTAAAACAGCTGGTTTTCTAACAGCTGTCCACAATGTCCTTAGCAGAGCTGGCTCTGCCTTGGGGCAGTGCAATGTACCATATGACCTCTCAAAATCCTTTTTCAGTTCCATTTTCTGTGATTGCGTGATTGGATTCAACAAGTTGTTAATCCATGACCTGTCACATTTCGTGATAAGTAGAAGTTAAAGGGGAAAGAATGACCATCCAAAAGAAATATTGCCTTGTTTTCTATGTAACCTAAATCTGAATTTGCCTGATTTCATCACCACAGTGCCTGAGTGGGAGAAGAGAGACCAAGTCATAGGATGCAGGAGTAAGTTTTGCCCGACAGGAACGGCACCTTTCTGAGAGCTACAGATTCTTTCTATGCTTTATTTTCCTTCTTTCTAATGAGTATAATTATGTCACAGTACTAATGACTGTGATTCTCCAGATGGAAGCTATGGCAGACGTATTATGCCAGTACTGTTCTCTCCTGTTGACAGAATTCTTCCCCACGGCAGTCAGTGAAGATGGTACCTGAAACCAAATACTTAAGTTAGGTAAATGTTGTCTTCCTCTAGAGGTTTTCCAAAGTACTTATCAAAGAACTTTTTCTTCTGGCAAGGTAGGGAACTTATTATTTCAGAAGCACTATTTCCCTAATCTTCAACTGCAGTAGTAAATTAAATATGCCAAGGACTGTTCTCTGGCCTCAAAGTCAAATGCCAAGGCCTGGCTCCATCAATGTTATTAAATTACTTTATCCTCCAAAACACCTATTGGAAGAGTTCATGCTAAGTCCTGAGTTGTGCCAGAAATTGTTCTGAAATGTGTTGACTGACCTTGTTGAAAAATCAAATCAGAGAATTTAATGGTGTAGCTGCTGAAATTTGGGTGGCTGGGAGTATTCCCTAGTTCTATTTAATTTACTAGTGTGGAGGGCACATGATGGCTAAAAATTTAGTGAAAGTTGTATAGCTGAAGTTAGACTGAGTCTCACCATGAAGTGTGAGAAGTACATAGAGAATCACAGCACATTTTTTTAATATGAAAAATACCTGTTCTTACTGGCACAAAGACTGTAGCTTTGTATGTTTGGGCAAGATTCACTGTTTTGGTGAAGCTAAAGATATTCCTTATAGCTTTCAAGAAAAGACTCATAAGTCTGCAGCTGAAGAGTACACCTCAGTGATACGCAACGTGGCTTTGCAGGAAGCAGCTGAGTACATAGGGAGGAAGGTTGTAATGAGACCGATAAATTCCTGCAGATGCAGCTGTAAAGATAATCTTGGTCCAGTTAAAAAAAAAAAAAAAGTAAAATTGCACAAGCACCTAAAATGTTCCTTTTCTCATGATATTTTATCTGCCCCATGGTGCATTCCTAGGGCATAATCCCTGAGTTTATCTGAGAAACATACTTCAAAAACCTCCTTCAGTATGTCAGCATGGCATGCAAATAAAGAAATTCACATAAAACCAAGCAGCTCTTCAGGAGATACCTGCTCCTCAGGTAAATGCTGCAAAGAGAATAGCACTATGTAGGAGATGAGTCAAAAGAAAAGCATGTAGGAAACTCTGATGCAGGAAGAGTAATTAAATGTAAAGCTATTCCAAGAACTCAATTGAATATTTAGGGGAATTATTTAGTAAATTTAAGATACTGGAAAAGTACTTATTTATCAAATATTATTGGCAAAGAAACAAAGAGGATATCTGAGGGTTCAGTTACAGTGGAAAGAGAATCTAAGGACAACGGGAAAAAAGCAAAGCAAATGGGATTATTTATATTTGGTTACAAAAGCAGCTAAGACAAAAAGATAGAAGGACAGCAAGAGGTACTAGGTTGAGAACTTGGTGTTATGATCATTTAGGCAATGTTCCTGGGACAGTCGTGAGGCAGAGAAGGAAGCCCCAGGAGAGCAATTACAGGGAATCTACCCATTTATAGTGACTGTTTTATTTTAGAGGAGACTGTATGGTAATAATGACTGATATTAATTTTATTTATTTACAAGTGCCATGGTTACCCAGACAAGTTTTGGTCTCTGCGTGCTGGGCACTAAGCACATATGAGGCTGTCCACAGCCCAAGCAGCAAACAGGCCATCCGAATGGGGTAGCACGTTTAGATTCAGCTGGAAAAGAGATCTACAACATGACAGGAAGCATCCCAAAACTGCAGAGGTTCAGCAAACTGGGCTTGTCTTATCCTCATGACAGCAGAATGCCTCAAACTCACATATACCCTTTCTTTCTCAGCCTTAGGAACACAAGATGCTGGAAGGATTTTGGTCTTTAAAACATGGCCACCACACATGGCTGGAAATTCGTTACTGGTGCTTTGAGCTAGGTACTACCTCTTGCAAGGGTATGCCATGAAGATCCCAAGAAGAAAGCAGAAAGCTTCAAAGAAAGCTTGTTCTTTATGTCCACAAGTCAGTGGACCTATGAAGTGTCTCCCCAAAGGATGTTGTAGATGTAAAAACTTACATGGGTTCAAGGGGAGACTGGACAAGAACATGGAAAAGAAATCCACTGAGGGTTACTGACCCAATAAATCATGTCAAACTCAGGAAATCTCCTAAAATAGTTGGAAGCTGAGAGGGTATTTGGGGTTGCTTTTGCTACTCTTTAGGTGTCCCTTACAGCTGCTGTTAGAGACAGTATGCCTGTTCTTATGACCTTATGTACTGGAGCAGCAGCTGAGTAGCATCCTGATTTATATATGGATTATGTCCAAGGTGCACATATCTTGGTCTTGTGTAACAGGGACCACATGGCACGACATGGAGCAAGAGCATAGCACGTCAGTCGTCTTCTTTCCCTTTTCTTTCACCTCTCCTTCTCAGCAATACTGTGGAAACAGCTGGTTTTGTTACTCCTTCTTGGGCCAAAGAATGAATGATGTCTACATAAGTTTGAGGGAATCCCTCTCTGAAGGAATTCCTTTTTGAACTGCTTTTTTAATTGCTGCATAAAGGTCATGCATCCTTGCATAGAAAGCAGAAGATTTGAGGTTTATGGATGTATTGCAGAATATTAACGTTAAAGCAGGCATTGCCATTCACTAAATATTTTGGGTATCAAGAAACAAGGTTGGGGCTCTGGAAACTAGTATCATAGGCATTGGTAAAATGGAAGAATAAAGGAGTCATATTGAACTAATTCAGCATGTACTCTATATTTTACTACTATTTCCTAAAATTTTCAAGTTCAGTCCTACACTGAGAAGAAAAAAAACCCCATACTGTCATGACAAAATTTGCACTGTTGCTCAAAGAATAGTTTGAGATAAGAAGATCATTCAGTAGAAGCAAACAGCAACACATAGAACTGCTGCTTTGGACAAATACCAGCTGTTCTGCTTAAGCTTTAGCCAAGCACCAAGGGGAACTCCTCCCTCTATTGCTCATTAATTTTTTTCTTTTAATAGAACTTACAATATAATCACTTTTGCTGATTTTTCATGGGCATATATACACATACATACATACATATACATATATTCATATTTATATTCCAATACAAACACACACACACACACACATTTTTACAACTGTCTATCTATCTAGGAATAACTACTGTGTATATTAAGCTTGCTGAGGTATGTGTTAAGTAGGTAGAAATTACTCATTATTATAATATACTAAACCCCAGAATGCGAGTAGGCAAAAATACAATGTAGAGATAGCTAAGGTTTGAAAAAGATATGGGTTAAATAAAAAAGTGCAACAAACAAACCCAAGACCACCAGAAGCTAGCTAATTTATCAGGTTTCCATTAAGATTAGAAGAGATTGCGTAGCACCAACTTTTTAATTTGCCTTGTATTTGTTTTGTATTTTTGTTTTCCTTCACAGCATAACTGGTCCTTTTTCAGAATATCAGTAGCCTATTAAGCAGAACTGCTCTTGCATATATGAATGAAGTTTTGGGTACTTGTTATGGAGATAATTTAGGACTTTATTGAAGTTTCAAATCTAGCAAGACGTATTAAGTCTCAAGTTTGATCCTAGCTTGGTTTCCCTTTCTCTGTGTGTGTGTTTATGTGTCCTCTTAGACGTAAACTTTATATTCACATACCTTCTCAAATTTGTGCATGCTAGATGTTTGGATAACACTGCATGTTCTTGAAAGATATAATCAAATCATATGGAAGTGTCTGGGTTTTTTTGTTTTGTTTTGGTTGTTTGTTTTTTTTTAAAGGATGCTGCTATTAATGGAAATCCAGAAAGACATATATATTCTTACAACCTTCTAAATACAGTTGGGCTAACAGGTTCAGTATAATTCATGTTCTGCTTCCAATTCAGCTTGAATCCAGGTATAATCAGTAGATCACAAAGGCTTTATATATATATGTGTGTGTGTGTGTATGGATGTATAAAATGCAAAGTCAGTTTAAACACAGAACATATTTTTAAAATTAAGACTTAATTTCCAGCTCCATATTTTCTAAAATAAATAAAGTCTACAGTACAAATATATAAGTACAGTCTGAAATCATGGAAATAAGTTTGACTTAAATGAAAGCTCAAGTTACATATTTTCCAGCTTATACCTGGAAAATATCAGCTTTTATTGCAACTTATCTGTAAGGGCTGGTTTATAAGAATTAATGCAAATAATAAGAGTGAAAGTGAGATTAAAACACCAAGATTTCTCTCCACATGAAAATGTTCAGATTTTTCAGACCCATGTACTATTATTGTCCATGAGCCTGGAAACAAACCCTGATATAAACACAGAATCCAAACCACAGAACATGACTTGTTTAAAAAGTTAAATTCTGTGAAGTAAGGCAGGAAACGAGATTTATCCTTCTGGGAATTTTTTGGCATGAGCAAGGAACTAGGCATGCTCAGTGCATGTCATATCCTTCATCTATCACTGCTCTCTGAAGTAAATCAATTTTTTTTATATTTTTTTTTAACTCAAACCAAGGGAAGGCAACACAGTCACCATCTGAAATGTGTAGAAATCCTTCTGTTTGACATGGCATTAAACAGAAGAAGGCAAATTACAGTGTGTTGCCTTAAGGATTATTGTTGCACATTTTGTGCCTTCTGGCTGTGGCAGTGTTTGTTCCTCCAAGTGAAATTAGCTGGGCCCAAGCCATTTTGCAACATTGTAAAAATAAATTGCTGTACTTGATAAGTGAATGTTAAACTTGTCACTCTAAGCTAACTGCAAATTGTTTTTAGTGTCTTCAGGGTAAGTTGGCAATCTCTGATAGGAACTACATAGAAGGTCAGCTTTCTCCCTTTGAAGCCAAGTTTAGGTTATAGCTAGGGAACCAGAGCAAACACTCCTGCTCATGGGTTAGAGAAGGAACATTTCCAATACAGTCAAAATCTCCCAGATTAGACCACATCAAGTTAAAAATTTGGGATCACACTAACACTTATATTACATCATGTTACACTTGTATGACAATGCTATTTAACATCAGGATGAGCTGAAGTGCTTACTTAGGAGGCTGGACAGGATGGAAGTCCTACAAGAAGGAAAAATATAGACGAAAAGGATCTTTGGCCATTTTTTTCATGCAGTCCAGAGTGCTTGCTCCTGCAAACACCCTTGGTGTCACCCTTCTAGGACTTCTTAACCCTAATTGAATGCTATATCTTCCTTGTAGCACCCACAGGCTGATAGCAAGAAGGAAACGATGGAGTTAAACCAACTTTTCTTGGGTGAAATTTGGGAATTAGGTCCCTTATATACACAGCTTGTTTGGCCTTTTTGTCATTCAGCCTTGTAAACCTGGGAGTCAGTCAGTCAACTTTTCTGTTGGAAAGTCCCACTTCATAAAATCAACATGACCCTTGGAGAACATGGCATTTTGCTAAAATAACAAATGATTTATTTTTACATGGAAAAACTGAAACGATATCTTCCTTATTACCCACCTCAGGATGCCTACACAGATACAGTTTGGCTGATCAGCAAGCCCAGGCAGGCTGCTGGAAGGAAGGTTCAGGGCTGGCGAAGTCAGCTCCAGCATCCCCCATATTGTGCCTCCACCCAGATCCTCCTGCAGGACCTGGCTTGGGCCAGAAATGGAGCAAATAGCTGCTCACATGTTTGTGGAAGATCCTCCAACAGATCCCTAAATTCACCTGCCAATCTTTCCCCAGATCTAGCACATGGGGGNCCTGGAAATCTTCTGAGGAAAAAAAAAAAAGCAACAAACATTTCTGTCTATTTATTGTCAAAGAACCAATAAAATAATATCAAATGGTAGTTTTGAGAGTGAGTCAAGAAAAGAGAGGCAAAAGAAAGTGGTGGTTTGGATATCTCTCTTCTGCTTGAGCTTTGCAAATGGCTTCTTGCGCTCTCGGTAGGTCTGTTTTCTAGCGGGAGCAGGGAGAAATTTTTACTTTCTGTAGGAAACACAGAGAAAAGGAAAGAATTCCAATGCATTCTTATATGAGGCAATGCAGCCTTACTACTAATCTCAAGTGGCCTGAGTGGGTGAGACAGTAGTTTAGAAACTCATCCTGTGCAGCCCCTGGTCCCTCTCTTCCAAGACTGCAGCTACAGATGCTTGCTCCAGCAATGGCTGTTGTGATAATGGACACCTCCTCTGAGACCTGGATTAAGCCCAAGATTAAATTACTATAGCAACAATTTTCACAGAGTCATTGCCAGTAAATATTATGGTGATTGGTTACTGAAATCTAGGGTAAGTCATAATTCATGGACTTGGTATCAAACATAATGAAGAAGCGTATTTAATAGTGACTTTTCTAGACCAGTCCTTGCAAGTTGTTTCAGGCAGTTCACAACATTTTAAAGTACATAATTAGATACAAGCAACAGAGATCTGTAACACAGTGAAACTGCACAGTGTGATTCAAAGTTATAATGGCACTCCAAGACATTTACGGGCTTAAAGTGGAAGCATTCCAAAGCAAAAGAAGGACAAGAGATGTCCTGAAGGTTTAAAATAGGTATACCTAAGAAGACAGAGATAATAATACAATAAATTAGTTGTGGAAGCTTGATGAGTTTGTCCACTGGAACACCACTACATTGTGTGTAAAATACATTACCTTACTCTCTGCCTCACCGTGGTTTGCTAAGAACTCACACAACAAAGGCTTAGGCAGACAAACTGCAACTGTCAAATCAGTTTAACAAATCTTCTCACCCTTCCCTCCATTCCCTTATTTTTCCTTTTTTTTCCTTCCTTCCTCTCATGAGACAGTGAGGGATACCATCTTTCAATTTAAGATTACTTCCACTGCAAGTAACTAGAAGCTGGTGCATGATCAGCTGCAGCTTCTAGAGAATAGCTTGCATTTATGGTGGAAATGAAACATCTTTTAAAAGTATTCTGGTACGTTTCTCTACAGAATTCCATACAATTCTGGAATTGATATTCTCACTAAATTTCCAATTAACTCAGCTTTCAATCAAGTACGTAATTTTATTCATCTCAGAAATGATTTCTGAAATTTTGCTGCTTTATCTCAGAGTGTTTAGCAGCAAGTGTGGAGCAGGAGTTGTCTTTTGTTTGATATTCTTTGCAAGGGAAATATTTTATTGCACTTTATAATAATAAAAGCTTAATAATGGAAGGCATTTTTTGCTTCACTGCCATGATGATAAAGAACTGAAACCACTGTTGCCAAACTTGACAGATCAGGATAGCATGAGAAAGCCCCACAGAAACTGTGAGATGTAGAAAAATAAAATACAGGTAAACATGAATTAATACAATCTGGGTTCTTTTGCTTTGTCTCCTAGTTTCTGAGCCATCACAGTTCATGCAGGTTACCCAGTCAAAATTTTCTGTGCTATCAGAATGTCTACAAAGTTACTTTATTTTATGTGTGACTAGGATTCTCACATCATCAGTTATTTCCAAGGGCACATATTTTATGAAAAGCAAAAGATACCAAGCAAATTTTCTGTAAAATCAGGGTCTCTGGGCATAATGGCAAATTTAACACCTTTCATTCTGGAAAAAAAGAAAAAAGAAGTAAGAATCAACCTTGATCAAAGCCTGAAAAGAAAAGAAAATAAATTTATTGTTCCACTGTGGAAAGTCCTTTAGCCCAACTGGGCAGATGAAGCCCCCTTCATTTCTCTTCCTGCTCATCAATAACAGCTTTGCTGCTCTGCTGGGTTTGGACAATGAGACTTGTTTTTCTGTTGCAAAGTTTGAGGGGTAAGAATAAATTTTGAGGTGTTTCCACATGGCCGGCTCTGCTCACTTCCCATTGGCATTTCTCCTCCAGTGCTAACACAAATCTGCCAAGGGTGGAAATTAAAAACAGGGTTCTCCTTTACCGGGCAAAGGGGGTTGCTGCTGACTGTGGCCTTGTGCTTCAGAGCCAAGCTGCAAGAAATCCTGCCAAATGAAGAACTGAATAACCTGCCTTGCAGGAAACTCTTCGTTTCTTCTAGTAGCTGAGGTCACCTTCATCTCTGCAAGATGAATATAGATGAGAGGGAGTGTGCATGCTGTGAAAAAAAATATGCCTGAACAGAAACAGCCATAGGTCAGAAAACAGAAAAGAAAGTCAGAAAAAAGGTGCCATGCTTTTTTTCCCCATTTGTTTATTCTGTGAATAAAATCAATTCTTTATAATTTTTCATTTATGTTCTCCACTTTATAAAAGAAATTATGTCTGTGTAAAGGGAAAGTGTTTCTTTCCTTTCTGGATTAAAAGTGTTGGTCAGTGAACATACGTTGGCATAAATTATTTTAAAAGAACTTTTTGTCAAACAACTGTGTTTGGTGGTGATGTAATACCAGTTCAAGTCACATTTGGGGTTGCTATTTTTGTGGGATTTATTAATCTGGTCTTGTTTCCAGCAAGAAAGAGAGATTCTGACTAGCATACAATTGTGGGGTTTTTTATTTCAGTGAATGTTGAATTAATTAATACTTCAGCTTCAAACTAAATGTTTCTTCCCCTTTTTTATTTTCCTCTTGATTAACAGCAGTAAAACTCGAAGCCACATACCGGCTTAGGCATAAAAATCAGGATATATTTATGCACTTTGATAGCACATTTGAGAACCCTTTCTACTGTCTGTAGGTCAAAATCTATTCTTGTCCAAAGCCTATGGCATGAGAACTTGGCCTACAGGGCTTACTCAAACACAGCATCCCTTACTAGACTTAGAGGCATAGGACAGAGCTGAAAAGGACAGAATTTTAGAGCATACAGAAGTCCAAGCTAAAGTATTGCCAATGCGTAATAGTCCTTAACCTCGTGTCTGGTTAGCCAGAGGATAGTCTCTAAAGACAAAAAACCCGGACAGCACCTGCACTGCATTTTGAGGCACCATGGCATAGTATAAGTAATAGGCCAGCTTAACCTGCTTCTTTTTTTGGTGAAACCACAGCAATTCTTTGTGGGTATTACTAAGCCAGTACACAAGCAGGGAGCAGAGGCAGGAGAGAAGCAGGCGGAGAACAGGGAGCTCAGGCAGCACTGCAGCAGCAAGAGGCTTCAGGGATAAACGATCATCCTGCAGTCAGGGTGTACCTCAGTTCTGTTGTCTGCAGCCGTACACCATGGATGTGGTGAAGGTATGAGTTACTGGGGGTAGAGCTGTGGTTACAGCTTACACCACAGCTCAGTTGATGCACGATGCTAGTTAAGTAGCAGCAACTTGATCGTGTGTCTAAGCTGTAATTGGTGTGGCTTTGTCTACTGTGGTGCTATCTGATCTGGTAAGGGAGATGACAAATATATGGATTTATTTAATTCCTTCATTTACATTTACGATAATTTAAAGAGACGCCTTTCCAAGGCATCTAGCCTCCCCCCCAACATAGTTAATAATTCTATAAAATAAAAGCACCATTAAAGTAATCATTTCCACATGCACTGAGCCAGCCAGCCGCCTTCTGAAACTCCTTCCCACCCCTTTATCATTGTGGGAAGCCTACAATCAGCCCTCTCCAAAAACTCTATCAAACGAATGTCTGGACAGAGTGATGCTACATAGTGAGGCTGTACAATATCTCTGTGGAAGGCACAGAGCTTTTTAAGAGCAAAAATAGATAGCATGAATTTATGTCATTTTCAACCTGTAATCTATAGCTTTCTTTGAGCTGTGTGCCAAAACAAGTTCCCATTAGTCCTGCTGTCTCTCTTCCTCACTTAATAGTTGTTTCTACCAGCACTTTAGCTACAGACAAGAGTGGATCAGTTAGTTCCTTAAGTTCCCTCATTCCTACTACCAATATCCAGTCTGGACTGAGGACTGGGCAGCTCACAACCAGCTTTCTGTAGCAGTGTCCCCAGTACTGATTTATTTTTCTGCAAAGGGCTCATACGAGCCTTGTCTTATGTGAATTTGGCTCAAACTATACCAAAGATAATAAAATAGAGATGATATATTCAAAGTGAGCAGCTCTCAGTTTCCACTTCTGCCTACAGTCCTGCAGAAGTGCCATCCCTGAAGCCAAATTGTACTGGGATGAATGGTAGAGCCCATTCTAACAGAAAGCATTAAATATTACTCATGCAGCTTGATGAATTGAAGGATGAAAATAGAAATTATATTTGCCTGTAAACATGTATGAATGGAAAAACTTACCATAAACAATAATATTGGGATAAAAACCTAAATGGATTAAAATTGGCAAAGAATTTAGGCTGATCGCTTTCTGAACATCAGAATAGTTAGTGGATAGCCTCTCAGGAACAATAGTAGGAGAAAAACATCCTTTTAGCTGAAAAGCTTGGAAAAAAAATTGTGCAATAGGAGGGACCTGGCTATGATCCCCAAAACCAGACCTTACTATAGCCTTACTACAGAGACAAAATACTAAAACATGAAGTTGGGTTAAAGCATGTTTATGTGCTGAACGCATCCCATGTTAGCGCTTAGCATTACTCTTGCAATATCATATTATAGAATAGTTCTAAATGCACTAACCACTTGCCATACATACTACTAGATTTTCATACCCTGAAGAGTTTGTAATTGAAGCTCTTCAGCCTGCCTTTGTCTTGGCAGATCCCCTGGAGTTCACGAGTATTCTTCAGAGGTTTCTCCATCCAGCTGCAAGTCAGTCCCTGAATAGTTAACAAAAGGTGTGCAGAGACTGCATGTGTTACTGAATGTGCAATGTAGATGTACAATAGTAGATTACTCAAAAGACCCACAAATCATTTAATAGGTTCCCCAAGAGACTGCTGAAGTGGAGTGGATCCTGCTTTGGGTCAGAGAGGAAGAGCAGGTGATCTACAGAGATTTCTTCCCAGCTCAGTTACTCTGCTGCAGCCTTGTGAGCATTGAAATGTCTTTCAGTAAGCCATGATCTCACTTAAATTGCATCAATCCCACCATGTTTGGGGACTAGCAGAGTATCAAGATTGAAAGAAATGGTGTGCCAAAAAAAAAAAAAAGAATTATCTTTTACTAAATAGGAAATTATCTTTCCTCCTGAAGACAACAGTGCTAAAAAAGGGAAATGTTTCCTTTTCTACTAGCTTTGTGATTACGATGAATAGAGATAGTAAAATCCCAACATGCAGAGAAAAGTCTTTCTTTTTTAGAAAGGGGCAAATTGCTGTAACCCAAAGTAATTCAAGAAACACAAGCATTTCCTTCAATTTTTCTCCTCAGCAGGGAAGAGAGTTCCTAGGGGGGCTAATGAAGCACAGCTGAGCTTTGGAGAAGGTCTATAGCAAACTGTCCCTACATTGCACATTTCTCAAGCTCTACTACTACTAGATTGAAGAATAATTCTACCATGTACGCATCCAGCCTGAAGAGACGAGCGTGAAAAAGAATCACTTTTAAGTGTCTACTCTCTGGTTCCTCAAATATGGCTCTCACCTGTGCCAAGAAAGAATAAAATTCAACTTTTCTAATTTTAAAAAAGACACCTGCTGTGGGACAGTAGGGAATCAGGTCTATATTTATTAGTGTTTTTCTATTTCACACAAGAAAAACATTTAATAATGGAGAGAATGGATATTTCTCCCACCTCACCAATTTTTCTTTGGCTCTAGGCACTTCATAATTCAGCTAGGGAATGCATTTCCCCCACTATCTCCTTCCTACAAGCAGGATCCTGTAGGATTGATCCCTGCATTTTTCCATGTTTTTTATTACCTTTGCTAACTATCATATACTAGCTTATCTAGACCTGTTGGAGCAAGTCCAGACGAGGGCCATGAAGATGATCAGGTGGCTGGAGCACCTCTCCTATGAAGACAGGCTGAGAGAGCTGGGGTTGTTCATCCTGGAGAGGAGAAGGCTCTGGGGACACCTTATAGCAGCCTTCCAGTACATAAAGGGGGCCTACAAGAAAGATGGGGAGGGACTCTTTAAAAGGGACTGTAGTGATAGGATGAGGGGTAACAGTTTTAATCTGAAAGAGGGTAGATTTAGATTAGATGTTAGGAAGAAATTCTTTACTGTGAGTGTGGCAAGGCACTGCAACAGGTTACCCAAAGAGGTTGTGGATGCCCCATCCCTGAAAGTGTTCAGGGCCAGGTTGGATGGGGCTCTGAGCAACCTGGTCTAGTGGAAGGTGTCTCTGCCCATGGCAGGGGGGTTGGAACTAGATCATCTTTAAGATCCCTTCCAACCCAAACCATTCTATGATTCTATGATTCCATGAAATCAGATTGAAGCTTCATGACCTACATATGCTATATCTCCTGTTATCTCCATAAGAACTGCACCTACAGATGAATAATATACATGGTAAAGTTTTCTCACAGTAACAATAATAATTCTGTCTATTCTTATAAGACCTTCACTCCACTTCCACTTTTAGCCTACCTTTATGATTATGTGTGTGAAAGAGTCACACAGAACTAGATGTTACTGATTACCTTATCTCCTCGGTCTGCTCCCCCATCTCCCATTAGCACTTCATTACATTAGTTTGTTCCCAGAGTCTCTTTTAAAGTAAACTACTTAATTCCCCTGGAGACCAAAATGATATGCACATCTAGGATAGGTTTGGTTTTTTGGTTGTTGTGGTTTCAGCTCAGTCGGTAACAAAGCACCACGAAGCCGCTCACTCACCCCCCACACCTGCGCCTGGCCACGTTGGGATGAGGAGAAAATCCAAAGGCAGGCTCGTGGGTCGAGACAAGGACTGGGAGGGATCACTCCCCACTTATGGTCACGGGCAAAAGACAGGCTCAACTTGGGGAAGAAACAAAATCCATTTCATTTACTACAAATCAAATCAAATTAAACACACAAGGGTATTAGGAAGGGAAACGAAATATCAGAACACCTCCCCCCACCCCTCCTGCCTTCCCGGCTCAGCTCCATTCCCGGTGCTTTCTACCTCGTCCCCCCGGAGGCGCAGGGGAACAGGGGATGGGGGTTGAGTCAGCTCGCCACACATCGTCTCTGCCGCTCCTTTCCTCAGGGAGAAGATTCCTCCCTTGTCCCCTGCTCCACCGTGGGGTCCCTCCCACGG
>VYZV01019496.1:15720-43434 GCA_013401275.1 Pandion haliaetus
CTCCTAGAGGCGGGTCCGACATTTTGGCGCGTCCGACATTTTGGCGCGGGGAATTTTCCAGCATCTTCTTAAAGGGGCCGCCTCTGCAGCCCCCCTCCCCTGCCACCAAGGAAAACCGCGCCACATAAACCCATAACATTGGTGCAGGGTGTTTTTTCCCACCCCTCCATGTGTAAGACACAAAAAAACGATGGGAATGTCTCAGGACTAAAACGTTGTCACACAGAGCACAAGAGGATGTGCCTTGTAGCAGGAGCATTGCCAGTCCATGCTAGAGTGTGCTAGCTCTGAGCATTGTGGCTACCAGCCATTGCACTTTTGCCTTTAGAGTAATAGCCATTCCCTAAAGCAGAACACTTACCTTTGCAGAGGTAGCCAAACTGACCAGATGACCATCTTATATCTACAATTCAGAGAAGCTGCAAAAAAAGAAACACTTGAAATGACAAATTACCTACATTTCTTTTTCTTTTAACTAAAATATTTATCTTCCCTTACAGTAACTCAGATAAACTTTTTTTTTTCCTACATCTGCATGAGTGTCATTGTCCTTATATATACAACTTGCATAACTACCCCATTCTTATGAAACCAGCCAACATGTTGCATTTAACTTCCTGGCTTCTTTGGCCTTCTCCTTCCTGTTCACAGCTCCTGGAGACTTTATGGACCAAAAGTTATCAGAAGAGGCATGGGGAAGAGCAGTGGGTCCACACACAGGAACGGACTAGGACAGAAGGATGAGCAGGGCTCTGCTAAGAAGGCACCAGCTCCAGAAGGTATTTGCTGCTGGACTGTAGAATGTCTGTGTAGGACAGCTGCCAAGTGGTGGCTTCACAAAGACCACCATCTTCTTTGTAGAATGGAGTGACAGAAAATCATCCCATAACCCAGGGTGTATTTGGAGGCACCATAGTAGATACTTGATATGACGATGTGTGTGTCAGGCCATTCTTTTTCCTTTCTTGCTTGATTTTTGTTTTGTTTTGTTTTATTTCTGTTGAGTTGAATTCATCTCAATACTGAGTTGAACCAGTAGAATCACTCATTCACCAGGTGCAGACGTTGTATTTTGACAGGAGTCTAACACAAAAGGTTGATTTGTTCACAATCAATTCTCTTTCTGTCTCTCTCTTCCCATCCTGGGGGGGATCCTCAATGCCTAATTTAGATAAGGCATTCAGCTTTACAAGACTGAAGTCTTGGCGGATGAAGCACATACTAATGCAGCAGCTCTAAGTTTGTTGGGCTGCACACAGATGGTCACACAAGTGCCAAATGCATTGTTGAATACTACATTGTGCAGTCAGTTTACTGTCAACACTTCAGATGTTACATTTGGCATTGATAGGGTCTTGCAGGAGTCAATACGTTGTTACTAAGCTTCTATGCCCTGAATATTTTGGCGTTTATTTGAGGAACTCTGCAATTTCCTTGTTCTTCTCTATGTGTTCAAGAGAGGGTTTACTCAGTTAAAGGGCAAGAGGCAGTCATTAAAAGTGACACAAAGAAAACTCTGGACATTGGGGAAAAAATTATTCACAGGAGGAGTTAAGGGCTGGAACACATTGCCCAGAGAGGGAATAGAATCTCCATCCCTGGAGATTCGCAAAGCCTGATTGGGTGAGGCCCTTAGAAATGTGATCTTACTTTGAAGTCAGCACACCTTTGAGCACGAAGTTGGATTATTGACCTCCAAAGGTCCCTCCCAACCTCAATTTTTCTATGATTCTACCATGGAGCTTCTTCATGCCATGTAGCTGTTGCAAGCAATATTTTTTTTGAAAAATACAGGATCCTCGTTCTCTTTCTTGTTGTCTCAGAGCCTGGGTTTACTAACATTCTAGGTACACTGCAATGACCATTTCTTCTCACTGACTTTTAATGAACTCAGGGATTTGTTGACAGAGGTGCTGTGGTTTGAAGAAGGATTTAGGTGAAGGTTTATGACATAGTCAAGTAGAACTTCTAAGAGAGGATATTCAAAAGCAGTCAGTATTGGCCTAAGTAGTTCCACTGACATCACCGGGTATTTTAGCATGGATGTGAATGGCGACAGTGTTAGGTCAAAGCCAAGTGCTTCAGAAAATCCTGTCAATAGTCTTTTGGGAAAGTCTATGGTTTGGAAAACCCATAATTAGAAACTTAATGAATCAAAGTATCGTAATGAACAGTGTGGATTTCCTTAACTAGGCATGTTAAATTTTAGGAGGTGTCTCTAACTTCCGACAGCCACCAAAGAAATCAAAATAATAAATAATTCTCCAAAGTTCCCTTTCCAAGAACCATGGCAACAAGAAGATGAAAGAGGTACAAACATATGCTGCAATATTAGATCTACAAAGAAAAAAAAAAAAAGGACCCTGCAAAAAGAATTCAATACGACTAATAAAAATACAGACTAATTTGAATAATTTTTCAAAATGACAGCTGTTTTACTAATGAATCACTAAAATATTTTTCATAGAGTCAAACAATATTTTAGAAATTGTGGTACACAGAAAGGATATCCCTTGCTGTGCAGAGAAACATAATATGTGCTCCATGGAGTAGGAAACTTTAATGATATATGCAGTTTTGTTATTAAAAGTGAGTTATATATTTTGCTGTACAGTGGAAAATTGTGACCCAGTATAACATATCTTCACATTGTTTATAACTTGAGGAAAATCAACATTCTGGGTTCTCAGTTCGCACAGTAGGAATTACATTTATTTTGGCCAAATGTAATTTATATAACTGCAAGGAACAATAAAACATGAACTTTATAGTGTTTTCTTACCTAAAAATAATATAGAGCTTGTAAAAGTGAAGAGATTATTATTGTAAAGAAAAAGACAGTAACTTAAAAGCTGAAGCTCATTTTACAGCTATGTAAAACTTATCCCAGCTCAAGTATTAAGGCACCTGTGTCCGCATTTTCATTTGAGCACAGTAATCTCTGATAGTAAACTTTGTTTTCTCAGTAGCAGTAGTCACTGCTGCAGGAAAACACTTGGTTCACACACCACGTACCTTTTCTTACTTATCAGTAAATTGGATTCTCTGAAGTCCTAAGGAACTCTGCAGAGATTTGTGCCCTCCAGCAGTATGGGTACGGGTAAACAATGAGTTGTCCACAAGGCTCCTATCCTATCCCATCACACCCGACCCCATCACACCCAATCCCATCCCACCTGACCCCATCCCATCCAGTTCTTTCTTAATGGCTTCATCTATACTAATACATTAAACAGCATCGAAGCACAAGTGCTGTCAGTGGAGGTGGATCTTGATCATCTCTGCTTTTGAGTGGTTTGAACAGCCCAAGCAAACTCTCTCCTGAGTGACTCTTGGAGAGTTTACAGTCTAGCCTGTACCAGGAATTACTCCCAAAAAACAGTAGGATGCAGTCATCTTGTTGTGGAGGTTAAAATAATTTAAGAGTTGTGGGCAGACTTCAACTGGTTGATCCCTGGGACTGTGACTGAGCTTTGACACTCTTTAGTTTATTAATATAACGTAATGATTGGGTTAAAATATATTGTAGTTATCAGAATGCACTCTAGTGTAAGAGCTATAAAATCTGCCATAAGTAAGTGATTCATTCTTTTTCTTATCCTTTCTGTGATGGGAGAATATAGTTAGGGAGAAGTACTACTTAGGTTTTATAGACAGGGAAAATAAGCTCGAGAGATAAGGAAGCGAATCTTCTAAAATCTCATGAAGGATTGTGCCAGAGCTGGGAACAATTGAATTGGTCTCTTGTTTTCCAGTCCTTTGCTTTTTTCACAAGTTCATTTAAATTCTTTTCTTACTGAAAGGGGATACTGCACTGCAATTAAAGAGAATGCTCTATTGAAAACACGAAAATAGAACAATAAAAAAAAAAGAAAGACAATGCCACAAATGACAGCATAAACTGTAATCTTGCAAAACCATATGTACCACAACTAAGTCATGCATATTCTTTCAGTGAGTTTTCCAAATAATCTTCATGAAGCTGTATAATACTATTTGTAAGGCTGGAGATGGTTGTGTTGCACCTCTCTGAAGAGACTGCAAATGGGAGATGAGTGGTCCACAGACTTACCATTTCCTGCTAGGCTGACCTCTGTTCCATCATACCCGGCATTCATCAGATCTGTTGCTCGTACACAATTGATCCATGCATATGCAGCACCCACCTGTTCAGAGCGGATTTTTTGGTTTCTAATGGGATGAAGCTAGTGGACCAAAGACCCTGATCTTACTTGCCACTTTAGAGCAAAGAATGCCTTAATGATTAAAAATCAAGCAAATCTCATATGGAACATTCTGCTTTGGAGTACTAGCAGAATAGTTGATAAAAACCTTTTTTTTTTCATAGTTTTAGGAACTGCGTATATTCTGCACACAGATATTCTGCACACTTAGCTTTAGGCACTTGCAGGAGCTAGATACCTAAATTAGCTATCAGTAGAAAGATACAGGGCTCTCAGAGGCTGAATCGGATCACTTAAAATTGAACAGTCTTCTAGGCAAGTCCATCCCTTGCCTTTAGACACAAAGCAAGCCTTCACAACTGCATACCTGAAGTGGAATGAATCTAGTATGTACACCTTATTTAAGACTGCCAAAATAAGTGATCTGGTTTTTTTCAAACTAGTAACACCAGGAGAAGTGAAGAGTTTGAAAGGTCATTGCTGATTTTCACAAAAACCAAAATTAATTTCCAAGGCTTTCCCTTAAAATCTAGTCCTCAATCCATTTGTTCCTTTTCTCAATTAATTCCTTACTGAGAATCGCTATTCATTTCCTATTGATAGGTAGCAACCATGAAGCAGGATGGCTGGAAAATGGGTTTGAGTCCTTAAAATGGAAACCAATATACACATTTTAAAATTTACATAATTCTGATTATTTTTAATAGAAATCTTTACTTTTTCAGTTAAATACTAGCTTTTATGGGAAATGAGTTTTAAGGAAATACTATGGAAAATAAGTCTAAAGTACAAGAAGCTTCTTTTTTTTCCTCACAGCTTCAGACCAAGGGCTACCTAAATCTCCTAGAAGGCAGTTCTCTCCATGCTGTTGAAGACAGGGTATATTGCTGGCTCACCAGGACATAAGGCTTTCTGGAAGATTTCAGCCAAGTACCGTTAAAGAACAAGGGCAACATCAGACACCCAGGAACTCCATTTACAAAAGGCACAATGGTTCCTTTGAAACCGCATTTCAGTTTTCAAAAGAGTACTTTTAGGATTTTCTGTATCCTCTTTTTTTTAAAAGAAAAAGGAATTTTCTTAGGAAGCAAATGATGCCTTAGAAAAAAACACTTAATTTTCCAGAGAAAAATTTAGAATGTTTTCGAACAAAAAGCTCTTCCCACTGCAAAGCTGAGTAACTGTGTGATATCTGCTTTTCTTCCTTCCTTTCTTTTCCTATTGTTAGACATGCACAGTAATTTTATCACATCTAGAGGACATCATTATTCCAAAAGCACGGACTGTCAGTAATAGACCTAATGCCTTAACCAGAACCACTGAGCACTCTTTTGGATAAAACAGTTTTTAAATAGATTACTCCTTCTGTTGTGGTTCTATCATTTTTGTTAATTGTCACTAATGACTGAAAAACCATCAAAAATTACTGAACTGCAAAGCAGCAATAAAGTGGATAAATACAATAAAAATAAGGTAATGGATCACAAAATGTACTTTGCGTATTTATTTGGACAACTGTAGTTTAATTTAATTTTTTTAATGATGCTCTGTTGTATCCAGTAAATGTTTCTAAGATCTGTTTTGTGAGCGATAATAAAACTTTGGTAGCACTAGTTCTCAGGGTATTCCTTGCTGAGGGAGGAGACAGATGGATCACATTTTTTGTCATGGCTGTTCTCTTTTATTTTGTGTAGTGGAACAAACACAGCACTTTGAAGGAAATTACAAAAATGAAGGGATGATTTTCATTTACACTGAGGTCCACTTATATTATTCCAGTAGTGTAAAGGGGCCTTATAAACTAAATGTAAAGAGGCCTTAATGTAATAGAGAGTCAGACCCCGTGTAATTATTATGAGGTGCCTATGAATGAATCAAAAATGCTGGGAAAACTGCAAGTATAAAACACAGATAAAATGGAATTGCCTTTGGGGTTGTAGGGAAAGGGGGGAACCAGCTGGTACATGGCATGTAAAATGACAGGGACAGCAGAAAGAAAATTCTCATCAGTGCTGGGGAGAAGTCCTGTTTTGAGGTCAGTTCCTGCCATCTTTATTCCTGAGGCAAAGCAGACTGCTGTTAAGGAGTGCAGGGCTGGCTCCCTTTTGAAGAGCACCATGAAATTTTTAATGTTCACACAGTGCAGCTCTGGCCCCAGGAGAAAAAGGTCTGAAAAAGGGGCCAGAAAACTCAGCAGCTTCTTTAAGGTCATCCTGTTCAAGGTGTGGGGTTTCCTGCCCGTGCTGTGGGCAGGCGATGAGCCTACACATCCATCAGAAAAATCCCCAGAAGAATGAATTTCATGGATCTGAGAATATCCGTAGGGGGGCTCAGCCTTTTAATCTAAACTATTTTTCTTTTAGTATTTTCCTGTTTTTTCCTGACAACTGGGGTATTATGGAAAGTGCAGTAAACATGTAGGAATGCGAAGTTATGCTTCCCATATGAATGTAATAAAAACATTGAAATTTCTTACTAAAATCTTGTGATATCCTTTGAATGCTGTATGTGAAATACACAGCCCTGGAAAAATGTGATTAAAATGTACTTACTGCAGGGTTCTGATAAGATAATACACAATTTAGTGATCATCCCAATGTGGTGTGCATAATTTTATTACTTAGGCTACTACATTCTGCCTAATATTTCTACACAGTTATACAGAGTTGTATATACACACACACACATTTACACACAAATATATGTACATATATGAATGAATTAAAAGCATACACTTTGGAATTATGGAGAACTCCACCAAGAGATCAGTCCCCTGCTTCATTCCCGAAGCATGTGTACATCCGTGCAGCTTTGTGAACAGAAGTTACCTTGTTGACTTATTCCATGTAAAGCCATCCTTAAATGCAATCATAGTGAAGAACTGAGAGAGCCTGAGAGGAATGCAAAACTGTTTTCTTTTAGTTTATCACTTTCATAATATATAGGGAGCATATTTAGAAAGATTTGGAGTTTTACGATCAAAACTAAGAGTTAGAACTTTTTTTTAATAAAAGAGGTGTAATCACATTACTGGTATTTTGGAAAGAAGCATCTGCTGTTAATGGGGAAACTCTCTGTTCAACTAGAGATGTAAACTTTACACTAAATTGTGTTCTTCCTCTGGGAACATAGAGGAAAGAAGGGTTTTCTGCTTTCTGGTTCATGATATTTGCACTGAACAATACCTACTCCTTTTTTAAACTGATAATGTCCTTATTGTGCAGGATAGAACAGACGAGAGAAGCAGAGATTTCCAATCCCAGCAGCACATCTCCAAAAAAGGCCAGGATGCATGAGGAGGTGAATATATCCAAACCACTTGCAGGTTATGGCAGGTTTTCTAAATTAAGAGATTATAGAGAGAATATATGATTACTCGGGAGCCCACTTACCCTCCTGGACTGACTCTGGGAGACCACAGCTACATCCTGTTTCATGCTTTGGGCTGAGAATCATTTTATCACAGCAGCTCTGAAAAATTTACCTGCAACTGGCATGAAACTGCTCTGTTCACTTTTAAACTATGTGGAACACCTAATGTCCAGACAGAAGGCCAGGAACATGATTGCTGTCCATTAAACTATTTCCTCTTGCTAGAATAGCCAAACCTCTGGTACACATCAAGGAGAAAATGCAACTTTCAAAAAGTGAAGCCAAATGAAAAATATCCTTCTGCACTAAGAAAATTTAGGAAACACAAGGAATGGATATCTGATGGAAACATTCACATGCCTTAGACATGTATTACAATACATCTTTTTCTTTACTGGATGGAATAGCCACATCAACTGGGTCACACAGTATGAAAAGACACTATGATGAAAACCGGGCTCACAAGGGTAGCATAAAACAATTAGTCATGTTTGAGAAAAGAGCAACACTACAATTTAAAGGAATTTATATGAAAATAAACATGATCTGAAGGAGAGTGGGATTAGACATTTACGAGACTGGATGATGAAAGCTATTGCACCATCTTGGATTAGTCTCTTTTTCTATCTTTACTGCCATATTTTTGAAACATGCTTGAAGAATTACATTGCTCTTGTAAATGCTCCTTTTGATTTCATGTTGGTGCAGTAAACTCCCACACAAAATTTCTGCATTTTAAAAAAGAAGTAGTCATGCTGATTGATATAAACCTGTGATACTCTAACCTATTTCTAATATGTCATGATTTCTAACCATGCCACTGACACAGGGGTCAAACCTGGGAGCTTACTGACAGTACACAAGACAGCAAGAACCTCACAGTTGTCCCAGAGGCAGGAACATGTTTGAACAGTTTATTCACTGGGGAGTAGGGGTTAGAAACAGCTGATGAACCAAGGAGAAAGTGGAGGGCATGGATCAAATACCCTCCCCTCAACCTGGAGGATTTCACAGCAACAAATATCCACTAGCAAACTGATTTTGAAAAATTAGACTCGGTCTGAGTGAGGAATAACTGCTGGCAGTAAGAATGGGGTAGAGAAAAGACAAATGTATGAAACCACAATTAAATCCTGTGGGACTGGCAGTGGAGGAAAGCTTCCACTCTTAACAAAACACTCTGGGCAATATCTGTGCTTCTTCACTGGGAAACAGGAACGTTTTGAGCTGAAGAGCTTGGGATACCCTCCCACTTGCCCCAAGTCCCCACGTTTCAGTGCACCAGAGGGAGAGCTGTGCTGGTGGGGGGCTCTTTCCTGACTGCAGCACATGAGGTTGCATGGGTATGTCTGCAGTCCCTGTTCAGTAAGGACTTCAGCCCTTTCTCAGGACCAGACTTACACACCAAAAAGCTGCTAACTTTCAAACCTGCACCATAAACACCAGCCACACTGAGTACTCAAGCACACTCAGTACCTGCTGATGGCTCCCCAGCCTGTTTGGTCAGCTCATCTTTGTTTCAGCACTGCGAACATTTGCAGTTCAGGCTGAAGCTGAGGAAACAGCCAAAGGAGTGGACAGATAGTGTACAGATCATCTGGCTCAGATTACTCAGACCTGTTTTCAAGATTACTCCTCACATTTCAGTGTCTCAACTTGGCTTTTATCTCTTAGGGACCAGCCTGCAAAAATCCAAATGGCTTCTATTATCTTACAGAAGTCAGTATAAAAGGGGGATCATAGATATGTTTGAAGTTACACTAAAGAACCTAGGCCATTATTAGGTGGCACATTATTCCCGTTTTATTCCCCTTTTCTTAAACCCACTGTTGTTATTTGGATTTACGATGCAAGTAAATATCATAGACAATAAAAGCCTCCGACTGATGCTGTTAAAAGGTGATAGTTTGGGAGAGATTCACATAGCCTAACTATCCTAAACGAGGAAGCCAATTCCTCTAACTAATCGAAAATAGACCCCAAAGGGACCTCTACAGCAGCCTAGCTGTCTCAGTTGTCAAAAAGAAGCCTGAACTGTATGCCTGAAGCCAGGCGGTGTGAATAACCTCCTCCTCCGTATCTCCCTCCCTCCCTCCTCCCTCTCATTCTCTCTCAGATGCCTCCATCTGTTCTTTTAGTACAGGGAAGCTTCTCAAAGTGGCTTGGTTTTTTGGTTGGGTTTTTTTTTTGCGGTTTAGTTCTCCGTGTACTTCTTTGAATAAGGAGTTCATCTTCCCCTTCGAGATGAACACTGTCTCCTCTCTGAAAGAAAGGGGAGGGGGTCTAGTTCATAAGTGATCAGCATGCAGCGTTCTCCTGCAAAACGTGATGTTTTGTTTAAGTATCACTGCTGGACCTCGCACAGCTTGCAAATATTTCCTGCTGTCTCTGTAGCTCAGATTTCATTGTTGTCTTCAGGATTGCTCTTCATGCTGAACCTAATGGAAGCATTTAGATTGGTAGGGGAAAGCAAGCATATGCATTAAATATCAGCAGATACACGGCAATGGATAGTCTTCCTTTGACTTCTCAGGTAGGAAAAATAGGTCAAATTTAATCTGTATTCAACATGTGTAGAACCTATCTTGAGATGCATATATAAGACTCTCATTGCACCCTGGGATAGATATGGGTGGCTGGGTTTTTTTTTTCTCCAACCTGTAGATTAATCTTGCTATACAGGCAAACCCTGAGACTGGATTATTGGCATCTGCAAACCCAATGCATTGTGAACCATGATCTCCTTATCCCACAAATAGCTCTATTTGGGAAGCAGTTTGGTCAAACATGAATGTTGAAATATATATATGTATATGTATTTGTTAGTTTGTATTCGCAAAGCTTAGAAAGGTCTCAAGTAAAACAGCAGTTCCATGAGTATCTTCACATGGTGGTAGCAAAACCACAGGAGGAGCAAGGTTCAGAGACATCTAAATGGTTTCACATGAATCAAGAGAGCAAAGGCAATTGCTAACTGTTTTGGCTTTCTCAGGCCTAACTGGTCAGACTAAATGTCAAGTTAGGCGGCAGGCATGCGTAATGATTGCAAGATGCTCTGGTGACCTGAAAATAGATGTTGTTAAAGTATTATAGCATTGGCATGGATGATTTAGTAAAGCTGAATTTTAAATAAACATTATTTGTATTACAAATAAAAATTTCAACCAAAACAAGAGAGAAAGCATTAGATGTGAATACACACAGAGAAACACTCGCTCTAGAGAATTTATGAGAACAGATAAATGATGAGAAAATGGGAGAAACCACAGCATAGATAAAGTGCCTTGCCAGACATTTCAGGCAAAACCATTTGTAGGGGGAAACCATTCACAGTGCTGGGAACTGACCCCACATCCCCTGAGTTTCAGCACAGCGCCTTCACTGCGGTGTTGTGTACACAGAGGTAAAGGCCATGCACAGCTATGGCTTTTGGCAGTTAAAATGTGTGCAAAATCCTGGCCCAGCTAAATTCAAGAAGGATTTTACCCCTGACAGCAATGAGGTCAGAGTCCCTCTGACCCAGAGGAGTCTGATGTGTCAAGGAGGTGTCCAAGCTTGCTGTTGGTGGCCACCACTGTCTGCTGACAGGCTGTTCACGTGCCCTTAAAGGCTACCAGTGCCCTGAGGTATCATCCTGTGTTAAAGACCCAATGGCCTAGCTCCTTCAATTCTCCTGGCCTTCATTGAAAATATAAAAAAATAAAATAAAAGAGCCCACTCACATGTTTTCTTTTTTATTAATCCTTTTTTTGATACGTGAGGGAATCAGAGGCTTTATAGGAAGCACATTTCAATCACAGAGAAGGAGTGTATCAGGATGTTCAAGGAAAACAGGAACATCCATGACTTTTGTTCTTGGCAGTTGCTACATAAAACTACACTTCTTGGTCATGTACAGTGATCTCAGCATTTGGCTAGGATGCAACAGATGCCATTTCAGCTCTTTCTTTAGTCTTTTGGACATCTGAACTCATGGCTCTTGTCTCCCACCAGAAGGCTCAAAACAGGGAGGCTGAAAAAAGACAGAAATAGATCTGTGGGTCAAAGGAGTTCCCTCACCTTTTCCTTCTCAAGTTCTTCTTCATCCAAAGGGTCATTAGGCCAAAAAGAGATTTTAGGTTGATATACAATCACATAATTTAATGGTTTGAGGACCCACCTCATTTCCTGCATTCATGCCAAGGATGTGTCTATATTTTACCCAATCCTTTAAAGCAAGGACTGGCTTTAAGATCTCCCCTTACCAACCTGAGATCCCTAATCACTAACTTCAGTCATGTTTATGCTTTGTCATCCTCACTGAACCCTGAATTATCTCAGAGTATCAGAAATACTTTAAACTAGGGAGGGTGGAGAATAATGGTTGAGGAACTTCTGGAATCCCCCAAACATACCATTTCTCAAAAGAAAAAGCCTGGTACGGAGCTTTAAAAGTTGTTTAGAGAAAGCAGCTCATGTCAACACAGAGCTCATGATTCACTTTTAAAGTTTATTCAGAACTACTAAACTTTTATCTGATTAAGTCAATGGCTCACAGTATGTGCAAAGCATGCCGCTAGCCTTCAAAGCTGTGGTCAGTTGGCAAGTTAATCTGATCACTGCAGGATAGCCTCATTCTCGCATCAAAGGAGGAATTTTTTTTTTTTTTAGAACTTTCCCAACTCTTCTACAGGAATCTGTCTTGCCTAAACATAGGCAGGACTTGCCCTTAAATAAAAATGTGTATCAAATACTGAATTATAAGGCAGTTACTGATAACAGGTTGAAATAGCTGACCCATATTTTCAGGCTTGCATGATCATTTGCCTAAAAAGGTCACATGTGACAATTTGAACATGAGTATACACCTGGGTCAAGACATTTATATACACAGGGGTAAACACGTGCTCCTGTTCTGTTTCAGTCAAGTTCTCAAGTTTTCAGATGTTCACTACAAAATAAATGTTCTTCTCACTTCCTGAGTTTGAAGATCTGAATTATTCTTTTTAACTGCACCATAGAGTAACTTTTAGAAGTTTACTGTCAGGCTACTCATTAATGGACTACTTTTAAAATAGGCAAGCCATACTAACTATTGTTGGTGACAAGATACTGCCTGCAAGAATAGCTCGTACATTAATTCTATGGTAGATAGAATAAAAAGCCCAGCTTATTAGTAAATATACATACTTTCTTAGTGGCCCACACAAATAACAAGTACTGGAATAACATAAGGGGAAAACAATAGTTTGGTTCTACTACTGCTCATTAGTAAAAATTGAGCTGGACTTGAAGGAAGCGGTTCTGGTGTTACAAGAATTGTATTAGGAATTGTTAAGATCTAGCTCTGATTTATCTGAACTCGACAGTCACTGACTTAATTTTGAAACATTTTGTTTGAAAATAGTAATAGTATAAAACCAGGTGCACCTACATGCACAAAAACTCATCCTATGTTTAAAGTCTCATGTTTACCATGCATAGAGAAGGCATCTGCATTTAGACAGCCAGCTAACTACTGACAGCTGTTTTGTCCAGTGTTTTCCATGGACTGGTAGAGAACAAGATATGTGTCAAAAGTCAATAGTGAAATTCTAGACAATGGTATAATAAACAAGAAATGGAGTCATCAGATCTTACAAAGATTAAATCAGTAAAATATAGCTATGTATCCTATATATCAGGGAGAGAGTAAAAATTAAAAGAAAATGTCAAGGCTTTAAATCTAGATGAGGAAACACTATCTAGTCAATAGTGAAAGGAAAAAGCTGGAAGTACAGGGACTGGAAGAAAAGTATAGAAGCCAAGAACCCCAAAAAACTCCCTCACTTCACAAAAAAACCCGCCAAACATTTCTGTTAGAAAACACAAGTAATCAGATTCTTAGTGCTCTGAAATATTATATCACCCTTCATTTCCTAACACCATGTAGAAATAATGGTTCAATGCTTATTTGAGGAAAGTAATGTCAGTTTTTGAATTGTTAGACCTAATTTTGAAGTGCACAAGTTCCCTTATATAGATACTATGTTCATGCCAATCTGATTCAGCTCTGTTTAGCTGTGGAGCTCAAAATGGTGTCATTCCATGAAACCAGACGTTCTTCCTTATCCCCAAGAAGACAGCTTTGCTAGCAGCAAGAAGTGCAAGAACAACAACAAAAATTCATTCAAGGGAGGTAAAAACTGAACCTATATTTAGTCTTAACGCTTCCCTGGAACTTACAATACTGTAAAATCTGAAAACTTTAACATTTATTGTTACAAATGCCCAAGTGGATCAAATTGGAAACAATCACCGGGTATCCAACTCCAAGTAACTATATCTTGACTGCCAAATCTAATGACCTTACACCAACTTGCAGCTAAGATCATAAAGTTTTATTTTGCCCTGTATTTTGGCCACAAACAGTCTTCATTAGCAAAGGCATGGAAATAAAAATGTGGCTGTAAAATCTTGGAACGAAACATGAAATTTAAGCCTAAAAACAAAGATAAATGTAGTAAATGCTGCTGTAAATGGTGCCAATTTTTCTGATTACCTAATCCTGTGTAGTATATTATTAATTAATAGCCAAACAATTAGAGATGAGAGCTGTGGGAGAAGAAAAGCACAGAGTTAGCAGAGAAATATAAATCTCCTGTTGCATATCAGGCAGAAAAAGGGTAAATATGTGCAGCTGCATGTACTTCAAAGGCATGTCAGCTGCATGCTTATTCAGAGAACAAGAGGCCCACAAAGCAGCATTTCCATACTTTTACAGAGACACAGTCCAGCTCAACCCCTTCACAGTTACCGATCCCTGGTGCCAATCAGAGCAGTTACAGATGGAGCTAACCTGTGACCGGCTCTGGGTTCAATCTGTGCACGAGCACCTCCTTGCATTTCCTCTCCCATCTGCGAGGAAAGGATGGATACGGCTGCACCTTCAACATATTTAATCATCATTATGTGAGTTTTATGCCTGCGTAGCAGCACTACACTGTGTGAAATGCCACTTGTTATCAAGCCGATTAGATCAGTGCCCTGCAGAGTCTTGTTAACTCATCCTTAACCACGGTGCTAAAAATAAAAGTGTAAGAGGAAGCCTGTGCTCCCTCTTGTTCCCTTACCGTAGGACCAGTAGGTAGGATTCAGCTCACCTACCTTTAGGCATCGGCAGTTCAGACACATAACCTCTGGACCAGTCATGCTGTGTAGCCAGCAGAGAAAAGTGGCCACTGCTGGCAGTCTGTGCTATTTTGGTATGAGGTGAACTGCTCTATAGGCAAGCCTATTTTTTCCTTTCCTTCTCCCCCAAACCCTCCCTTCCTTCAAAAAGCCCCACAAACAGAACAAGGAACAAAACACAAGAAAGGAAGATTATGAATAAACTTTTACATGAAATTTTACTTCGGTGTTACCCAGCTTTAATAATGCAATATACAGGAATGTGAGAGCCCGAAACAAATTGATGAAAACCTTTTGTGCATTATGTAAGGAACATTACATCATTTTTTAAAAAGTAAAGTATTTCCAAGTCAAATATTTTAAAACTTCTCATTTTAAGAAAGCTTTTTGGTAGCAAAAAATGAAAACTATTCCCATTCTCATAGGGTCCCTTCTTAATGCAATTTCAGTATGTTACATTTCAAAAAGCAAAAGGTGGGGAAAATACATTCCAACAGTTGTATCAATCACTTCTTTAGGAAAGGTTTGGAAAGAAAAACAAAAAATGTTGTAATATATCTTCCAATCACTTTCGCTTATGCTGTTTTGAGGAACTGAATTTGTACCTAAATACTGAAGCTAGGTCAGCTCATTCATAGACATGATCATCCTTGTTCTCCTTATCTTTGTATATTCATGACCTCTGCCCTTTCTGACATAAGTGATCAGAACAGCATGCTATTGTCAAGATGTGGAAATATAATGACTTTAGACTATCATTTGTTTCTACTTCAATCTCAGATAATTTTCTAATAATTTTTCTCTGTGCATTGCATTTTTAACCTCTACAGAGGTATAAGCAGGTATCTGCAAAAATAACTTCAAGATCTCTTTCTTCAAACCAGCTAGTAATAACTTGTCTAGAGCATGACGTAAGTAAAATTAGGGATGTACAGTTAGGTGCTGATTATTATCTGCAAGACTTAACCATTTTAACTAGTTCATTTGTTTTTAACAAACTCCATGATTCTTTTAGCTCTCCTTGAAAAGAAATGCTACTGTAGTAGGTTTTGGGGGTTCTTTTTGGTTGAAAAGATGCTAAATAAAAGTTCAAATAAATATAGTAATTATTGTGACAGTGAACCACCGTCAGTATCAGATCTGGGTCAACGTGTGCTAGCGCTCATCTCTCTATATTTATTACAAAGGTAGTTTAGGAGACCTAAAATCCTGATGCAGGAATGTCAGATAAGAGGTTACACTTAGAGTGAATGGATCCAAGACATTATTTCTCTCCCTGCTTAGAGGGAATGAAACACCAGTACAAGAGAGAGACCATTGTTTTACAAAACTAGTAACCAAACTTGGGCATCATCCAGCAAAAGTATTTCTGATTTCATCATCAGTACCTGAATTTAATCTTGTTTAAAAATCAGTCTGATGATCTTTAGAATTAATCTTTTCATAAAAAATATTGTGATGTATGTTTTCAATTGGAAAAAAAATTTAAAATGTTGCAGACTTTTTTCCTAGATTTTGTGGTTCGAATTATCTACCATTCCTAAAGGAAGCACAAGAACATCAATAAACAATTAATAAAAGTGAAGGAGGGGAAAGAAAATTCACCCTTGCTAGTTTATCTTTTCTTTTAGGAAACTGATTTTTTTTCCTATCCCCATTTTTGCTTTGTTCATTCGACAAACCTACAAAACCATGAATGCATATCTATACTTTTTGCTCTGAAAATGTGAAGAATTTTCTAAACTTAATACCTTAAGAAATAAACTTTTTTTGCACACTTTGTCAAAACAAAATGAAAGAAACAGAGAAGGTGGGGTTTTTTTTTTAGTTTTCTGTGGTTCTTAATTTCTTTCTTGAATTATTCCACTAGAAGAAAAATAGGAAGGTAGGGAGATAGGAAGGTACATATGTAGGCAGGCAGGCAAGAAGGAATGTAGGAAAACAGGAAGCCATGAAGAAAGGAAAAGGTTTGATTTTTTAAGTGAAGGAATTTTGTAACATCAACATTCCAGTCTTTTTATAAAAGATAAAACCTCTTTCTAACTATCTCAATTTCATATACCTATACAGACTTTTCTTATCAGTTTCTCTGAGGGCAAGCATCTGGCCTAAATTTAATTCTTTCTTACTCACTATAGAAGCTTCTGTACATACATAAAAGTGTGTGTATGTGTGTGCATGTAAAACCAACTGTAGAGCACTAGTGGATTTACAGTCCTTTTATAATTAAGTCCATGCTCCTGCATGCTAAGAAATCACCCTATTAAATCTTGCCATACAAGCAGTAGGTGGGCTTAGAGTTTATATTTTCTTCCTTATTTAAAATGTATATATTAATGTTTGAAAATTCCCATTCGGTGTATGTAGTACATTGAGACCAAAGCCAGGAGCATAAAACTACTGCCAACAAAAACTGAATATGTAAAACAGGTTCAGTTAATTCTACATCAAAGTTTTCTATTGCTTCATAAAAGAAATCCACAACAATAGCAGGAAATTGTGACAAATATGTAATGGGGGAGGGGATAGCTTGTAAACCTAATCTCATTCCTGTTTAAATTAATATATATTGTAATATTCTATAGGCACTTGCGTACGATTACAGTCATATGTTTCAGTACAGAGCAGCCTTACTCCCAAAAACAGAAGAAAGGGAAAGCAGTCAGGGCCACCCGTGGGGGACCAAGAGGGGCAGCTTACCCCAGCTGCCTCCTCGGAGAGAAGAAGGAGGGGTCGCTGTGCAGCAAAGGGATTTCCCAGATGACAGCAGCTTTTGCCATGCATAGGCTAAGTCCAATGATTCCCCAAAGCATTAGATTTATTTTGAAAACGTATTAAGTCTGAGTCTTTTTGGAAAACCTTGGCGACTGAGTTTCACGGTGCAAATGGTCATACCCGAGACTTCCAGGCATGCCTCGATCCTTGATGAAAAGTCCTGCAATATTGTTCTCATTCATGACCCACTTATAAATACTTGAACAGTAGTGCCAGGATCGTTCCTTAATAAAAGGTATGTTACACATCTGGAAATCTTGGGCAAACCAAGCAGTTTTTCAAAAACCACACACACAATTTGTAGGCTGGACAAAAAAAGTGACACAAAATCTGCTCGAACAGAAGTAGACTAAGCTAAGGGAGCATTTGATGCTTATGGTCAGCAGAAGGGAGGATACAGAGATGAAACTTTGAGAAAGTGTTGACCTGCACCTTTTTCAGGTTGGTGCTGTGTGGTACTGCCTGAATCTTTCATGATGCCAATGCCAAAGGAGTTATCACTACACCTCACGGTGTGAGCATTACTATTAAACCTTTCGGACAAGGGGCTTTGGGTGAAAAGAACCCTTGAAATACACTCCTCTCTTTCATTTCCACTTGTGGGATGGGAACCTCATGTTGATACTTTCCCTCTCTTTCAACTTGCAGACTTACAGGTTAGGTGTACACTAATAAACTAAATGCTGCCAGAGATCATTCACAAGCACTGGCACATAGTCATCTATACTGTTAAATTGTGAAGTGTCCTTGGCATGTTTCAGGCACTTGCCAACTACTATTCTCCCAAAACAATGCCCAAACATGGTTCAGAAATTAGCACGATCCAGGGAACATTCCCAGTAGGGAATGAGCACATGAGCAGTGCTGGCTCATGTTCAACCTGCTGTCCACCAGGACCCCCAGGTCCTTTTCTGCAAAGCTGCTTTCTATCCAATTGGCCTCCAGCCTGGACTGTTGCATGGGGTTGACTCATCCCAGATGCAGGATTTTTCATTTGCCTTTTTTGAACTTCTTGAGGGTCTAGTCAGAGCATTCTCCAAGCTCTTGATGTCCTTCTGACTAGCAGTTCTACCCACTGGTGTATCAGTTGCTCCTCCCAATTTGATATAGACTGCAAATTACCTGCAGGTGTACTCCATCTCTGTGTTCAGCTCAATAATGAAGGCATGAAACATTTCTGGGCCCAATATTGATCCCTGTGGGATACCACTGTTAACCACCACCAGCTGGACTTCGTTTCACTGATCACAACCCCTTGAGCATGGTGGTTCAACCAATCTTTCACCTACATGACCATCTATTTGTACAGTCCATATTTCACCAATTTGGTTATTGAGATGCTCTGGAAGTCTGTGTCAAAACCCCTCCTGAATTCAAGCTAAACAACATCCATTTTTCTGTCCTTGTCCACCAGCGACTGAAGGCAATCAGGGTGGTCAGGTATAACTTCACCCTTGATAAATTTACACTATTGCTCTTCTTTTTGCTGTTTGAACCAAAATGTCATCAGATAGCATTGTCCCAGCTCTAGAGAGAGGAACAGAAGTGAAGGAGAGTGGTAGAGCGACAACACGTCCAGGCAGCAAAGAGAGGGGAGGACTGGGACAGGAAGAGCGTAGGAGTGTAAAAATGTAGTATCAAGAGAAGTATGAGTGATCTGGCAACAAGTAGAATCATAGAATCATTTAGGTTGGAAAAGGCCTTTAATATCATTAAGTCCAACTGTAAACCTAACACTATCAAGTCCACCACTAAACCATGTTCTTAAGCACCATGTCTACACATCTTTTAATTACCTCCAGGGGTGTTGACTCCACTACTTCCCCTCGGCAGCCTGTTCCAATGTCTGACAACCCTTTCAGTGAAGAAACTTTTCCTAACTTCCAATCTAAACCTTCCCTGGTGCAAATTGAGGCTGTTTCCTCTCATCCCATCACTTGTTACTTGGGAGAAGAGACTGATGCCAACCTCACTACAACCTCCTTTCAGGTAGTTGTAGAGAGCAATAAGGTCTCCCCTCAGCCTCCTTTTCTCCAGGCTAAACAACCCCAGTTCCCTCAGCCGTTCCTCAGTAGACTTGTTCTCTAGACACAAGTAGCTGCATTATCATTTGGTACAATGTAAAATGAGAACCATAGCACTACAGTAGTGTGATTATATCGTCCATCATTAGTTCAGAAACACAGAACATCATGGTATCTCTGACATTCATTGTAAACTGTGGAGCTGAGGCAGCAATCCTGGTCACTGACTCAGACCCTCTTGATTGTAGCTCCGGATTTTGCACAGAGAATCCTATTAATACAAGAAATGTCACTAACTAAATTCCACTGGCTTTTGATGGAGACAAGAGACTATGTGCGTATCATTTCATGGGGTATTAGGGCATGAGCTGTGCAAGGAGAGACAAGCAAAGGGAACTATTGAGATAAGAAATGCTTTATAATGGAATTTAGGTGTTACAGTAAGTATGAAAATTTCACATGTACAAGCATGACTTAGAAGCATGAATCTGATATATACATGTCATTTAGGCACATAGGAGTCCAAGTCTTACTGCTTTTCACTGGGCACTTGCATTAGCAGAGTAGCTTCAGGCTGTTACTTTTTTGGGGCCAGAGAGATAAATCTTTGTCTAAACTGCAGAAGTTTCTCTTTCCAAACAGGTGCCAAAGGGGAAAAATTATAGCAAGAAGAGAAGATTTTTAAGGAATTCAGAAAACAAACATTCATTCTGCACCTTCATGCCATCAACTGAGGGAAGGAAAATAATCTAATAGCATACTAAAAACAGGCTTATCTTTCCAAAAAGAAGCTGTTTTTTGTAACATGACCTTTGAGTGACCCATAATATCCCAGTCTGTGGTCTCTATAATAAAATAAAAAGATAGGGAATTCTACATAAAGCTCTGACATATTCCTGCTGGCTCAGAGACGCTACATTGTGCTGATTATGTTGATGCTTCCTTCATATTGCTGTACTTGGCGCAGGATCACAATGAGAGGCTGAAGCACTATTTTTTGCTGGCATAGAGCCACAGCAATAGTAAGGAATAGCACAGAGAAGTGCTCTGAGATATCTGTATTCTTTTCAAAGAAGAAAAGAATAGAACAATGCCTGAATGTTGCAAATTCCCCACTTTCAGCCCAAGAGAATTAATCTCATTAAGACTGCAAGGTCACTAGGGCAAGTATTCTGCATTAAGCAGCAGCATCACCAGCAAAATGAGCATGTGATGGGTAACTGTCTTCCCTCAACCCTATTAAAGCAGTATGTCCTAGCTCCTGTAAGCCTTTGCCTGTAGGGCAAAGGGATTTTGTCCCCCACCTATGCATGCAGCGCTGTATGTTTCCAGTCCTGTCTGTTGCAAGCAAGGTTTTAGAGCACAGTTTTAAAACTGTGCTCCTTCTTGGACTGGGAGCTTGTGTTATTTTCTTGTTTGCTTCATGCTGCTTCATGCACCCCTGGGACAGCAGAGGTGCTGTAGCTGATGGGTTGGCGTTAGATCCCTCTCATCAGAGGTTTTGCTTTATGTCAGTCTCAAGACTGTGAGGCATGAGGTGAGGCAGCTCAAAGTGAGCTTTTGCAAAGTCTCCAGAAGTTGAGAGCTGCTGTTCCACAGCTGGGATTTCCTATGAAGTTGTTCCACCGGACTGACACATGGTGTTTTGTTTGTTTGGATTTTTTTTAAGAAGCAGAGCTAAACTTTCTCCAAAAGACAAGTGTATTCTTCCCTAGGTATTCTCAGAGCAACTACCAGTACATTACATAGGGAAAGGATTATATATGCAGGTTCCCTGTGACACTGAGAGGATCACCAAGAGGTCCCTTGCAGTCTGATGTCCTTATTCATTAGGGTCTACTTTTGCATCACTTTTTCTGCAATGCAAAAAAGGTTTCCACCAGTTAAAACCCACCAATAATAATAGTTGTTCATATTATTATACAAGCCACTGCAGACTTCTAGCTGTAGCCCAATTAAAATTAGTTAAAAAGAGGTAAGATTTTGCACTAGGGCCTTTGTGAAACCTGAAGGGTGCCAATACTGGATAACATATTCAATACAATGGATCTGATGTGTTGAATGCATGTTACTCAGTAACTCATTCATTCAAAACTTTTTCCACTTTTGTTAAAGCCAAGCTGAGCCCACAAGGACAGGAGTGTCATGTTTGCCTAGGTCTTTACAGGGCATAGTGCAAGCAGGTCATGACCTATATCTATCATGTCTTTGAGGAACAACAGTGTTATAAATATAAGCCGGCATCTTCTCTCAGTGTTAATAGTTACCACATACAAAAAACTGCACAATAGTGAATATCAGCTAATCAGATTATGTTTGTAAAATGGTTTGAAGGTTCACAGTTTTTAGAAAAGTTATGCCTCAATATGGGGAACAAGTATCTGAGCAGTGTAAACATTGGGAAGGATTACATTAAAAATCATTGGTGCCCTGAGTAATTCAGTTCCTATTCAGAAAAAGGTGAACTCAAATGAAACTCACAGTGGGAATATTTAGCTTCCCACATGCCAGTAGTTCTTGTATGTTTTCTTTGAAAGAAAATTTAGCTGTATTGTAGACTGTGGATACTGTGGCATGATACTATTATGTATCACAGAGAATCAGCTCCCTTTCCAGAAGTAATATCAGTGGTAAATTTCCTTCTCTATAGCTCCTCTATAGAAAAGTTTTTTCCTACAATGCATTTGAGAGATTGTCTCTTTCAATTTGGAAGACAGTCTTAAAGGGGTCATTAGCTACTTCTGATTACATATCTGTTTGTTATTAGTGGTAAGTGCTCAAAATCTGTTATTTTTCCCTTTTCAATATTTTGGGTGATTAAGTACCTCAATTATCAATGAATGGTAACATCTTACAGAGGTCTTGTTGATAAAATACTTTCTTATGTTTCTGCAGAGCAAGGTTCTATCTTTGGATACTCAGTTTTATAGTTTCTATTGACTTTGGTTAGAATTGTTCTAGAGTTGGAGAGGGGCTGAACTGGTCTGTTGCTTGTAACTTCCAATTTAGTGAGAAATGTTGTTTATAAATTTTGGCAAAAAGGGGAGAAACTACCAACTTGAGAAAAAGCTTTGGGTAGACAATATGTTTGTAGCAAAATGAAAGCAAGACATCATCCCATCTCCCTGCATGGTTTGGCAGTTTATGAAACAACCAAAAGGAAGCTGTGTGTGGCCTGAGCCAGGCCATGCTAAAGAAAGCTCTATAAGCAGGCAGTTAGGGTCGGTTTCAACACAAGGAGTCAAATGGCTATTCCTAGGATTAGGCCTCCCATTCGTTTTTTAATAAACAAAAAACCAAACGAAAATATCCCAGTTATTAACATTGGAAGAGTTGGCTACTGTGCACATACAGTATATTTCCATTACATTTTAAAATCAATTCATAAAGCTGCAGGCCAACATTCCATAGACATACTGCTGGCCATGAATGACGTCCTTATTGTGAAATGGGATGGAAAATGCGCTCCTAAATGCACAGTGGACACATTTTGCTAAATGCTAACAACTGGGACATTTTCATTTGTTTTTGCTTATTACAAAAATAAACAAAGTAAACAAAAGGCATGAGTGCAAAGCAAGGGAGTTATTAAAAAGAGCCTTTCACTTAAGTCCTTCTGGCTTAGCTATCTTCTGTACAATTTAATTTCTAGTGGGTATTCTCTCAGCTGGTTCCATTTAGTTTTGACTACCAGATGTGAGCATGGGTCCATTCCTTGGCTTAAAGAGACAGCAATGTAGGCAATTAGAGCACTCTCAAATCTTTAAAGCATTGTTTTGCCATTGTAAGAAATCTCTTTTTTTTTTTTCTTTTTTTTTTTTTTTAATTAAGGCAGTTTTGGGAACACGCTGCCTAGTGAAGAGCAGGATTCATGGCTGAAGTAGTCATCTCTTATAGGTGTGAGACAGGCATTTCCCTTCATAAATACTCAGCTCAGGCTGCCAGTTTAAAGGCGGTAACCTGCAGGGTTTAGCTGTGCAAGAGCTGCTAGCTCTATGGGGACAGAACAGTCTGGGGGTTGGAGGGGGGAGGAAATCTGTAATGTATGGTCTGTCCTATAGGGAATACCAGAGGGAGGAGCAGCTTCCTCCCATCATTTATAATTACACACGGCAGTCTGGCCATCAGATTGAACAGGGCCTGCACGTTTCAAGGGTTTAAAGTACAAAGGTATTCATTTACAAGGAGATCCAGGTCTCTTGTGCAGCTGTATGGAAGACAGGAATTTAGAATGGCAAAGGATTTTCAGATTTCACAATTTGTCCTCATTTACATTTGGAAAGAAACCTAGTTATTTGAAAGGACTCCATGAAAGACAATGAGAATGGTTTGAGGTCAGTCAAAGCATTGTATTACAGTTTTGAGTTTTGTATTATATAATATACTATATATTAAAAGCAAATCAAGCAAAGAGTCAGTCTAAAATCAAAACAGCTTGTTCTGGGAAGCTGTAGAGGGAGGCTTTGGCTGTGTCCACATGAGCAAGTCGTACAGCCCAGGAGTGGGTCTGCAGTGAGAAGCTGTTGGTGTTGAGGACCTGACATCTGTACTACACACGTTTTTCAGGATTTTTGCTTCACACTAGCTTTAGCCTGTTCCCATGGTTTAAACATTTGTAACTGTTTGGAGTACATTAGCTGTGCTTCTGGAGCACATCTTCCAGTTGAATTTAATCTGAAAGGAATCCAGTTCTCTTGCTTAGAGACCACTCCGTGATGTGAACCGGAGTGTGGTAAGTGGGAACAAACGGGGGATTCGTTTCAAAAGTGCACTTGAGAGCCGAACAAACATGCTGAAGTAGACTCTCCCTTTTCTACCTTTTTAAGGCCAAATTTTAGAGAAGAGGACATTGTTTCCTCCAGTTTTTCAACTCTAACAGAAATACGCTTTCTGACAGAAAGCTGTTGGGAGTTCTTTTTGCCAGCTTTATTTAATGCTTCTCCTTTCAGCAGGAAATCAAACAAGAAGCAGGCACCCAGTTCAATACCCTACCCCACCCCGACCCTATCAAGCGCAGGAAGGCTTCTTCAGGCCTTGAATCGCTCTACAGAAATGTCACCAGATCCTGCTGTATCTGGCAAATGCCCAGGGGAAACATATGGGAAGCATGTGCCATGACTTGGGGCGGGGGTTATTATTTTCTTAATCACTGCCACAACTGTGCTCTACGGTTTTTTTACCCGAAATGTCACTGGATTCAATTTGAACACAAGTGTTACTCCTCCTTGCCCCTCTGCTTCTCGCCTTGGAAACTCTTCCACACAAAGGCTCTGCCTCACTCAAGTGACATAAAAAGAAGATGAACTCGCTGAGAGATTGCACCGTGTAGGAAGCTAAGCTGTTTCGCACTATCTGTTCCTAATTTGTCTTTTTCCTTTAAAAAAAGAAACCAACCTCTTTCCCCTCCCCAGTAATCTTTTAGAGCTTGTATATCAGCTAATTACAAACCTACTCCCATTGTTTTTCCTGATATTTTTCTTTTTCAGGTACAGCAAACCACCAAGCATACGGCCAATATCAAAGTGTCAGGAAGGAAATTTCCCAACATCAACAAGTTTATCAAACTGGATTTTGGTTTCAGGTCCATTCCTTTACATTCCCAACTAAAATATTTGCTTTTGGTGCAAGTGGCAGCTGGATTATGACTAATTTTTTATCATACAAATAAAGATTTTTCTGGAGTACTTTGGGGACCAAAACACTAAAAGGATCCCAATAGGAACTTCAGAAACACATTCTTGCTTGGTTTTGAGCAGTTTAAATTGGAATTAGTGTTTAGCTGATTAGTGGAACTTAGAATTAGTGCTTACTGAAATCCCCACTAGAATTTTAGCTGTTTTTAAACCAATCTAGAAATTGTATCCCATATGTCTATTCAAGCAATGAAATACTATTGTATTAGAATACAGAGAGGGGATTCTGATACCAGCCCATAGCATGATACAGATTGTGACAGAAGTACCTTGAATATATGGAAACCTACCTATATATATTTACAAACGTCCTTTGTTTCCTGGTTTCCATTTCTGACTGTCTCTCATAGTGGATTAAGTCCCCATTTTGCACTGTCTGTACAAGGTAGTTTCTGAGTATTTAAATTTTTTGCCCCAAGTGCCTGCAAATATTCAGACCCGTAGAAAGTGCATTGAAGCTCCAGGTCAAACCTGGGGCAAGAGTTCCTGAAAAACAGGACAGCTAGAGTACAAATTTCCACAGTTCAAGAAGGAGTGATGGAGAGCCTGAACACAAGGAGCATACCTGAAACCAGCACATCCATTGTTCTGGAAGGTTAGAGGAAAATACCACTGGGACTAGAAGCATGGTGTTCAGCTGCAAAGCAATTCCACCAAAAACCCGGCAATTATTGTTAAATATTATTGTGTCTTTTGGTCTTTATTTTTTTTCCTAAATGACCTTACTGTTTAAATAAGGGCATTCACTGGGCTAAGGTCTTGACCTGAGATAATCCTTTTGGCTGTGGATATTAAGCTAGAAATAACCATAGCAACCATAGAGAATTTCATAAAACATTTGTTTGCTTCTGTTTAGCTAGAAAAGTCCAAATAAAAAATGTCATATATATCTGGTGTGTGTTATACATTGTGCCATAAATGTCATTTGTTAGTTGTTTCTCTTTTTGTGGTTTAGGAGGAAATTCCAAATGTAGCTGAGGGAATCTGGCTTTAAGCATACAGAGAGCCCTCATTCACTATTGAAATGCATTCTGGGAGGACTGCAAGATGTTTTGTGCAAGCAAAATTTGCCTGCACATGATAAGAAATATTTTAGGAAAGCATGGTAGAATCAGAATAACTGAGAAAAAATAAAGACTGAATTTCTTAAAGGGGTGTGCTTATCACAATCCAAAAAAAGATGTAGTTTTGTCAATTCACAATTGGAAAAATTCCTGGTATCTCAGAAAGACAGAGATAGCAAAACTTTTTTCTCTTAGGATAAATTCTTTACAAGCTTTGTCCCCAGCAAGGCTTTGTCTAAAGAGATATTCCTCAGAGGACTTCCCAAGAGACCTATCGATGGTATCATGTTCCAAACACTATTTAAGGCTACATTTTATCTTGTTTGATTTGTGACATGAAACATAAAACAAACATATCAGCACAGAATAATCCTAGTTTGAGACTGTTTTAATTTACCCCATACCCAAAAGGAATGTAACTGTCCAAACTGGAATTATCTTCAAGCAGTGACAAGGCTGTGTTAATGACCATAGCTGGTAAAAATCTGATTTTGTATCTCATCTGGAAAACAGCATTTACAGTAGCATACTGTGGCATTGTAATGCAGTGCTGGGTCAATGGAAGAAAGAGAGATCCCCTTAGTGAGTAATCCTGAGGTTTTGAAAAACCCTGTTTTTCTTACAGACTTTCTTCTAAGTTTGGGGGTTTAGTCAGTCCTACAGGATTTGTCCAATATTCAAAATTGTAGTGAACTAGAGGTCTAATTAAGGCATTCTTCCCTCACCTCATCATGCATTATGTTCAAGTAAGAGTCCAGGGAGACACCAAATTCAGCTATTTTCAAAATGGAGCTTGATAAGCTTATTAGAGCTGTATGACACGGTGGCTGATGGTTGCCTGCTGGTCCAGGAGGTCACTTTTGTGTTATATTCTGTGCTTGTCATGTGAGAAGAAGTACTTTTGTGCCTGAGATGGGCTCAGGATGTAGCTTCACTCACCTGATAAGGCTTCAGGAAGAAAAGAGGAAGAGAAGGTGCTCTGAACCAGAGACCTAGGCTGTATGAGGCAATTAGGTAGGACGTCACAGGGAAGACCTCTTGACAAGACAGGTCAGAAGGACCTCTTTGACTCATTCAATGTCAGGGATTTTCTCTAAACCGCAGGCATAATGTGAACTTTGATTAAGCTCAAAAAATTGAAATTCGTTTTTAGATTTGATCTCCGTACCTATGGTACCCAGTAAAATCCAGCTGCCCATGAAACTGACTTTCTGCTGCTTTCACTGCTTGCTATGGTGCAAATTGCTATGTAAAAGTACAGAGAGTGGCCCAGGTACTGGTAACTCACAGTGCAAAATACAGACAAAAAAAAGAAGCAGGAGTTAATCTCATTCTGGAGATATGCCAAGCACTGCTTAAATCAGGAGCTGAGTCAAAGGAACTGAGGACATATTGACATCTTGATCCAAGTAGGAAGAAGCCTTCAAAGGCAGCTTGAGGCAAAATTCACTGG